>CACVCL010021030.1:0-70022 GCA_902729485.2 Mus minutoides
CAAGCGCAGCAAGGGCTCTTAACCACCACCCCAGCTCTCCAGCTTCCCTGGTTCCTTTTGATACAAAATTTCTTAAACTCAGAGTTCCCAGATAAGGCCACTCTAGCTGGCCACCTTGCTTGGATATCTACCCCTGCCTCCACCATCCAAGGCTGGAATTACAAATGGGTCACAGATCCACCCAGCAATTCTGTGAGGGCGGCATCTGAATTCTGAACTCTCCCTTGTGTGTAGAACAAGCACTTTAGCCATGTGTCTATCTCCCGACCATGCGGTCATCTCTCTACCATGTGTCCATCTCCTCCCTGTGTGCCCATGACTGCCTGGTGTGACCATCTCCCTCCTGTGTGCCCATGACTGCCTGGTGTGACCATCTCCTTCCTGTGTGCCCACTGCTGCTGGTGTGACCATCTCCTTCCTGTGTGCCCATGACTGCCTGGTGTGACCATCTCCCTCCCATATGTCTACTGCTGCTGGTGTGACCATCTCCTTTCTGTGTGCCCACTGCTGCTGGTGTGACCATCTCCTTCCTGTGTGCCCACGACTGCCTGGTGTGACCATCTCCCTCCCATATGTCTACTGCTGCTGGTGTGACCATCTCCTTCCTGTGTGCCCACTGCTGCTGGTGTGACCGTCTCCCCAGTCCTCTGAGCAAACATTTTCCAAGTTCAACCCCAGGAACATTTCTGTACACTTTATATGTCTGCTTCTATACTTATAGGAACGCCTGTATTTTGTGGACATAGGAAATACTGTTTTCTTCCTTCCCTCCAGGGACCAATTTTGTCTCCTTCGAGGCTGTGCTGTCCCTGCTGGGGATGCATAGTCTATGCTGAGGATAGTAGATAGACATCTTTCTTTCCCTTTTGGTATTCTTTTTTTTTGTTTTTGTTTTTTGAGACAGGGTTTCTCTGTATAGCCCTGGCTGTCCTGGGACTCACTTTGTAGACCAGGCTGGCCTCGAACTCAGAAATCCCCCTGCCTCTGCCTCCCACCCTTTTGGTATTCTTATTTGTTGCCTTTTATGCTCTCTTTTCCCTTTTCTCCCTGAAATTAACACGTGTTTCTTCAATAATCGAGGATAACATCATAATTTATTTTAAGGAGTAAAGGTGAATGATAAATATGCTGGACCTGTCTGGACACTTAGGTCCTGACAGTGAATAAGGGGCGGAGCCTGAGCATCCTGGAATCAAACCTCCTGGGTTTGAATGCTGATGTCCTGGCACACTGAGTCACCTTCCTTGCCTGTCAGTGACCCCAGCAGCATGCCTCCCTAGATGACTGCACACCAGGCTGGTGAACACTAACCTCCAAGACAGAAGTCACCTGTCACCGGGATCTCAGATAACTTGCCTTAACTTACAGACTGTTCTAAGGCAGAGAATGCTATATGATAAGAAGTGTCTCTGGGTGTCCCTTCTGCTTTCAACCACAGGGGTGTTTTGTTTGCCTTAAACTCTCTCATCCCTCCTTGGCCTTAATTAAAAACCTAATTTCTCTATTACCATAACAATGAGTAGGACAACAGCTGATTTGTTTCACCAAATTAATTTTGCTTTAGGGAACCTGGGAGGACATTACTATCAGAGCAGCAGACAGAGATTTAAATAGAAACATCTTTTCAACACTCACACCAAATTTTGAAAGTGAAGTGACTAAGACGTCCCCAAGTGAAGTGCAGAGGAACCTGGCTCACACTGTGTCCCCAGCACCTCAGGTGATTCAGGCAGCACTGTGCTCCAGCACTCAGGATGATGCGGGTGATAAGTACTGCATCCCCAGCACCAGGATGATGCCAGCAGCATTATGTCTCCAGCACCCAGGATGATGCCAGCAGCATTATGTCTCCAGCACCAGGATGATGCCAGCAGCATTATGTCTCCAGCACCCAGGATGATGCCAGCAGCATTATGTCTCCAGCACCCAGGGGAATACAAGTACTGCTGTTACTGTAAAAGACCCCATAGGCTCCCATGTTTGAATACTTAGTCCCAGTCGACGGTGTTATTTGGAGATGAAGTGTGACCTGAGCAGAGAAGTGCCGCCGGGAGGAGGTCGCTTTGAAGTTTCCAAAGCCGACCGCCATCCTCTTCTAGTTTCCTCTGCATTTGTTTGTGATCCGAGACGTGAGCTGCTGCTTTGAGCGGCCACCTGCTACCCCTACTCCAATGTGAACTCCAATCCACAACTCTAAACCCTACCTAAACCTTTCCTTCTGCAAGTTGCCTTGGTCGATGTTTATCATAGCAGGACAGTAACTAAAACACCTACCTGAAGAAAAGTTTGCAACCTGAGCTTTAGATAGAGACTCACTGGCTATTATTAGGCAAAACCTCCGGGGGGTGGGGGCGGAGCGTGCAGGGGAAGAGGAACGAGATGTGGGGAGGGGAGGGGGAACACTGGAGGGAGGGTAGGGAACAGCTGCAGTGCTACTAGGCTTTCTGGGCATCACCAGGGGTGGGCAGAGTCGCTGTGTCTTTCTTTTTTGTGTGTGACAAGACTGCTTTTCTTTTTCTTCTTCTTCGGAGCTGAAGATTGCTCTCGCCAGCTGTGCTCCAGGCTCTGCCTCTTAGGGTGTGATTTAGGGCCTATTTCCAGTCTAATGGGATAATTTATAACCCAGTCCCTAAAACCAAGAGGACTGTAGTTCTGTGGCTGAGAATTGTAGAATTTCAGAGCTACGAATTAAATCAGATCAAACCCAAACAAACGAAGTAATAACAGCAACAACGATAAAGCAAGGAGCCAAACACCCCCAGGCACCGTGCCGCATCTAAGCCCCCGCCGCGTGCAGCGGCAGAATCCGTGATTTCTCCGCATACAGCAGGTAAATTGTGCCCCACGCACCCAGCGGACCTCTGTGCCAAGCGGAGGATTCTTCTCCACCGCTAGCACCTGCCAGGGCTGACTTCTCTGCTGCCTGTCTCATCAGCACAGGAGGGAAGAGCCTTGCTCTCAGGCCCCCAGGACTCAGCGCCGGGACCAGGCTGAGACTCCAGACTCCTCCCTGGATGGCCTTTACTTCCTAAGTCTCACCAGAACGCCTGAGTTTTCATCTGGGTCAGGGTCTCTTTAAGGTGTGGGTTCACGACTGAATATAACTTATAAAAAAGAGGGTGGGGGGCAGGGCATATCAGCTATTTTTCTCTTTGCTGTTGACAAGAAGCAATTTAGGGAAAAGGGGGTTATTGTTGGCTCGTGGGTCAAAAAATAAAGTTAAATAAGAAAGTTGTCAACTTTGTCCGTCTATGCTGCTGTGGTGGCACACAGTACATTGGTACCATCCAGGTATTTGACACTTTTGTCATTAGTTCTTTATGAGTAACTGAAACTTTACCAACCAGTCTTTCGCTACTTAATTGCATTTTTGTATTTTTGTGAACTTGCACGGGCAACCCACACCAAAGTGCACATGAGGAGGTCAGAGGATAACCTGTTTCTCACGTCAATTAAAAATGCATCAAACACGATTATTTTCACAGAACTATTTTGCCCGTTTCTACCTAATTAATCTTCAACAAGATCCAGATCTCAAAGATCCGGTGACCATCCATCTGGGCAGTCACCTCGGGCCGAATCATCTCTGCAGTTTCTATACTTATCTTGCTCCTTCACAAGGCACTGTTAAGTGTTTTGGGGAGGGGGGTGTTTCTAAAAGTTGGTACATTGCTAGGTAAAGCCATTTTTTGGGATGATGGTATGCCTGACACTTTAAACACCTGAAAGCTCCTTAGATGGCAGGTAGAGGTGGTCAGAAAATGTCCCTGGAGACGACTCCTATTAGCTGGGCTTCCAGCAAAGTAAAACACAAGCCGTGGTGGAGAGGAGGGAGGCTGCTGAACACTTGCTCCCCCCCTCTCCTTTGTGTGGGGGACAGATGGGGGGTATGGGGGGAGAAAATTGATTGTAGGAGGGAAACATCCAGGCCCCGTGAGGAGCATGTAATGAGGCTCAAATTCCAGTTCTCAAAAACATTCTTGGCTCAGACCGAATTTGAAGCTCTGAGTTTAGCATTTTTGATTTGGGCACATTTAAATGTTAATGAATGTCTTTTGTAAGTCACTAAACTCATTTGGAAACAGTCCTGGGCTGAGTCGAATATGATTTTTGTTGATTTGTCTGGAATGTGCTCTCTCCTTTATGTATTTTTTTAATTCATCAGAGTAAATATTAATGATTTTATTAATAATCATGCTGCCATTTGTCTGCGTGAGGGTCTGTGCTGAGTCCCTGGCATACCTCAGCCCTCATACTGACCCTGAAACTAAGCCTCAGAGAAGTTGAACAGAGGTCAGCAGTCCAGGTCTGCTCTGGCCAGTCCATTCCCATAAGCCTTCTGGTGGATGCCGCCAAGATCACAGACCACATCGCTACACTGGGCACCGTGTGTGTGTGTGTGTGTGTGTGTGTGTGTGTGTGTGTGTGTGTGTATCTGACTCTGTCTGTCTGACTCTGCATATCTGTTCTGTCTGTCTGACTCTGCATATCTGTCTGTCCGTGCCTTTGTATGTGTCTATGTGCACATCTGTGTCTGTGTGTATTGTATATAATAGCCACAATTTATATGCTCAGCATAGACCATGCAGCCCATACAATGGGAGACTGCTTGATACATGTCTGTTGAGTGGGAGAATCTCCTGAGGCCCCTATTCCTGGATCCTGTATCTTCATGTAAACCAACAACTCATAGGGTTAGGGTTATCCGTTTTTCATGATTCAGCATTATTTTTATTACATTGCTCTCCATGCTGGGAGTGTCACAAGTTTGTTGTCCATGCTAACCCCTCACAGTGACCTGGATCTGTTGTTGTGTGTAGCATGGCTTTCCTGTGGCACATCCTTCCTGTGAATTTCTGTCTTGTATCGTTCTTCTTCCTTCTCTTCCCAAGCTTTACTTTCCCCTGTTCCTACTTTATGACTTTACACTATGAGTTCCAAGAGACTCACACTCAACACTCTTAGGAATGCCAAAAGATGGGCCTTCTGTATGCAAGAGTTAACGCATGTGAGTGTTTGCCTGCACATATGTCTTCATATCACTTGAGTGGCCGATGGCTGTAGAAGTCAGAAGAGGCCATCAGATCACTTGGAACTGGCATTACAAATGATTGTGAGCTTTCATGTGGGCACTGGGAACTGAACCTTGGTCCTGTGCAAGAGCAGCCAGTGCTCCTAACCAGAGTCACCTCTCCAGTCCTGACAGACAAGAATTTTGCAGCACAAATTAATGAAGTAGAGCTACATATAGAGCAAGAGTCTCAGACTATCTAAAGAGTTTATTTAGACTTCTTTTACTGTTCTTGTTGTTTTGTTTTGTTTTTTGTTTTTTCAAGACAGGGTTTCTCTGTGTATCTCTGGCTGTCCTGGAACTCACTCTGTAGACCAGGCTGGCCTCGAACTCAGAAATCCGCCTGCCCCTGCCTCCCAAGTGCTGGGATTAAAGGCGTGTGCCACCATTGCCTGGCTAGACTTCTTTTGCTAAACACCATTTTGATCGCCCCGTTTGCTCATTAATAATTTTGTGGGTTTCTGTTTTCTCTCATTTTTGTCCTGCTAAACTGGTCAGTATATTCTATATGATTGTATTAAACTGGTCAGAATACATTCTATACTATTGCTTTTCTTTTCTTTTTTTTTCTCCCAGAGGACCGGCTTTTAAAGGTACTTATCAGTTCTACCAAGTTCCTGCTGTCTAATTAATTAACTTCTGCTTTTTATCACCGTAGGTTTCTTCTATTTGATGTTGTTTATTGAACTTACTGAATGGAACTGGGAGCTCACTCATTTCTGCTCTGTTTATTAATAGCATAATGCAGGGATACCGATTTCCTATTTGGTTTTAAAAGCTTTGGGGCCCATTCCACAAAAATTATATTATATAATTATTTATTTTCCTAACTGAAATTTGGATTTTCTCTTTGACCCAGAGTTCTATAATATTTATTTATTTATTTATTTATTTGCTTGGTTATTTTTGAGAGGGGGTCTCACTATATAGCCCTGGCTATGTCAGAGCTCTCTGTGTAGACCAGGCTGGCCTTTAACTCACTGAGCTCTATCTGCCTCTGCCTCATGATTGCTGGGATTAACTGTGCGCATCACCGCACCCTGCTAGTTATATCGTATTTTAATTTTTTCTCTGTGTTATAGTAAAATATAAGCTAGCCAGGGCTATATAATGAGGCTCTATCTAAAAATAAATAATCCGGGCTTGGTGGCGCACGCCTTTAATCCCAGCACTGGGGAGGCAGAGGCAGGCAGATTTCTGAGTTCGAGGCCAGCCTGGTCTACAGAGTGAGTTCCAGGACAGCCAGGACTATACAGAGAAACCCTGTCTCGAAAAACCAAAAAATAAAAATAAATATAAGGGGCTGGTGAGATGGCTCAGCGGGTAAGAGCACCCGACTGCTCTTCCGAAGGAGAAAAGTTCAAATCCCAGCGTCCACATGGTGGCTCACAACCATCCGTACCAAGATCTGGCGCCCTCTTCTGGAGTGTCTGAAGACAGCTACAGTGTACTTACATAAATAAAATAAAATAAATCTTTAAAAAAAAATAAATAAATATACTGTTTTTCAAAGAGTATCAGTAAGAAAGTAAAAACAAGAACTAGGCATGGTGGCACAAACCTTTAATCCCAGGAGGCAGAATTCAAGTTAACTATTCTATGTCTGCTATGTGGCTGGTTACCGCTCCAAAGTTTCATATGTCCAATTTCCTCTGTCTAGGTGATGAATCCCTAGCACCTGACTCCGCCAGAATTCCTGTCTTTTCCTGGAAGTCCTGCCTGTTCTCTATTCCCTCGCTGCAGGCCTTTTAGCGCTTCATGGGTAGGTGATGCTTTTACACAGTGCACAAGAGATTATCTCAACAATTATTCTTGACAGACAGTACAGGTGCTCATGAACTGATGAATGACAAGCAGTATACCTATAACATGTACTATTTATTAATGACAAGCAGTATATCTGTAACACAGAAGAAAAGCAGGGGCCGTGGCAACAGTGAGCCACCTGACAAGAGAGCTCTGAGCAGAACTGAACTCTGGCCCTTTGAGAGAGCAGTAAGCACTCTTACCAAAGCTCCATCCCTCAGCCCTTGCTTTTCTTTTAAGATGATAAAAGTGCTATAAAATTAGATTATGGTGATGGACACAACTCTGTGAGTGTAAAAATGGAAGTGTGTACTTTTATTTTTTATTTTTTTTATTTTTAAAGTGTGTACTTTTAATAGATCAATTTCATGGTATGTAAATTATTTGTCTATGGAACTGTTTAAATACAGCCACCAAACAAGGCCCCGGGGCTAATCCATAAAGACGTAAAAGCAGACTACATTGCAGATGCTCACTGAGATAATGGGCTTACCTCGCTCACTCCAGCCTCCTCACTTGCCCAGTGCTGACAGCTGCGAAGGGCTACCTTGAGTCCTGGCTGAAGATGCCATTCAGTGGTAAAGACAGCAGCACGCACACAGAGAAAGTGTCACTTTGACACTAACTGTAGGGTCTCCTTCAGCCCTTGTTTTAGAGAACATCAGTTTTTGTATTTTGATCCTAATCTTTACTCCCACTGTTAAAAGCAAGACTCCTCCTGCTGACCCTGCCAGAAAACCAGGATAGTGAGTGGTGAACCACAGGACAAGGTCCTCTGAAGTCACACTATGTGGAAGGGCCTCAGGCTGAATTGCTTGGATCCTGTGACCTAAGACATTTCTCACCCCACCCCCACCCTGTCCTGGTGAGGGTATTGAGAGAAACCTTTTCTTCTAATTGCCCATTTGTGCCTAATTGACACATACTCTCCTTAATTGAGTTTGCTTAGCATCCTGACACTCTGACTTAAATATTGGTGATATTTTCTGCATCCTGTGCAAAGCGCCTTATCTCTCTAAGCTCTGAGACAGTTTAATGCTGGAATCCTCTGGTCCTTGAATATCTGAAACAATTCATCTACCTGAGAGCCATCTGGGCCATTGCCAGCTGAGTCTTTTTTGATTATTGGTCTGTTAAGAATTCTTATCTTTTAGCGGGTGAATTTTGGTAATCCCTGTGTTTCCCTAAGATAATGATGTTATCCAGGTTTCAATTTAACATGCATCTAAGTGTATCAAGGAGTCCATGAAATGACTTTTAATGCTCTAGAATCTCTCGTTAATTCTCTGGTCTTTCCTTATTTTTTAATTCCTTTCTTCTTTTTCTCCTTCTGTTCCTCCTCTTCTTCCTGCCTCTTCATCCACCCCCTTCCTCCTCTTCATCCTCTTTCTTCTTGGGTTGGTTTTTAGTCTTTTTTTTCCCCCTCAAAATCCAATTTTCTGGCTGGAAACTCTCTATACAGACCAGGCTGGACTTAATCTTGCAGCAATTTATCTGCCTTTGTCTCCTGAGTGCTGAGATCACAGACACTACACCTGGCTTTCTGTTTAATGTGAATGGTTTATGCCAATTTTTAAGACCATTTTCTCTTTTTCCTGTAATCCGTTAATTCTGCGTTAATTTTTTATTATTTCCATGCATTCTCTTTTACTCTTGACAACCACTCTGGAAATCAGTTTGACGGTTACTCAAAAAATTGGACATAGTACTATCTGAGGACCCAGTTATACTACTCCTGGGCATATACCTAGAAGATGCTCCATTATATAATAAGGACATATGCTCCACTATGTTCATAGCAGCCATATTTATAATAGCCAGAAGCTGGAAACAATCCAGATGTCCTTCAACAGAGGAATGGATACAGAAAACGTGGTACATTCATACAATGGAGTACTACTCAGCTGTTAAAAACAATGAATTCATGAAATTTCTTAGGCAAATGGATGGAACTAGAAAATATCATCCTGAGTGAGGTAACCCAGTCACAAAAGAACACACATGGTATGCACTCACTGATAAGTGGATATTAGCCCAGAAGCTTGGAATACCCAAGATAAAATTCACAAACCACATGAAACTCAAAAAGAAAGAAAACTAAAGTGTGGATACTTCGATCCTTCTTAGATGGGGAGAACATGGAAGGAGTTACAAAGTGTGAAGCAGAGACTGAAGGCATGACCATCCAGAGACTACCCTACCTGAGGACCCATCCCATATACAGTCACCCAACCCAGACACAATTGTGGATGCCAACAAGTGTTTGCTGACAGAAGCCTGTTATAGCTGTCTCCTGAGAGGCCAGTGCCTGACAAGTACAGAGGTAGATGCTCGCAGCCAACCATTGGACTGAGCACAGGTCCCCAATGGAGGAGCTAGAGAAAGGACCCAAGGAGCTGAAGGGGTTTGCAGCCCCATAGGAGGAACAACAATATGAACCAACCAGTACCCCCAGAGGTCCCAGGGACTAAACCACCAACCAAAGAGTACACATGGTGGGACTCATGGCTCCAGCTGAATATGTAGCAGAGGATGGCCTAGTTGGACATCAATGGGAGAAGAGACCCTTGGTCCTGAGAAGGCTCAATGCCCAAGTGTAGGGGAATGCCAGGACAGGGAAGCAGGAGTGGGTGGGTTGGTGAGCGGGAGAGGAGGGTAGGATAGGGGGTTTTCAGAGTGGAAACCAAGAAAGGGGATAACATTTGAAATGTAAATAAAGAAAATATTTAATAAAAAAATTTAAAAACTACTTTCTTGTTAATATTTAACACACATTCACGTTTTTCCCATGAAATTGGCTATGACCCCCCGCCCTCCACGAGACAGGGTTTCTCTGTGTAGCCCTGGTTGTTCTGGAACTCACTCTGTAGACCAGGCTGGCCTTGAACTCAGAAATCTGCCTGCCTCTGCCTCCCAAGTGCTGGGATTAAAGGTGTACGCCACCATGCCCGGCCCTAATTTTTTTTTTTTTTGTTTTTATGTTTTGTTTTGTTTGTTTGTTTGTTTTTCGAGACAGGGTTTCTCTGTATAGCCCTGGCTGTCCTGGAACTCACTCTGTAGATCAGGCTGGCCTTGAACTCAGAAATCCACCTGCCTCTGCCTCCCGAGTGCTGGGATTAAAGGTGTACGCCACCACGCCCGGCAATTTTTTTTTTTAAGATTTATTTTATGTATGTGAGTATCTGTAGCTGTACAGATGGTTGTGAGCCTTCATGTGGTTGTTGGGAATTGAACTTAAGACCTCTGCTTGCTCTGGTCAACCCCGCTCACTCTGGCTGGCCTGCTCTCTCTGGTGCTCACTTAGTCCGCGTTCACTCTGGCCCAAAGATTTATTTATTATTATAAATAAGTACACTGTAGCTGTCTTCATACACACCAGAAGAGGGCATCAGATCTCATTACAGGTGGTTGTAAGCCACCATGTGGTTGCTGGGAATTGAACTCAGGACCTTCGGAAGAGCAGTCAGTGCTCTTACCCACTGAGCCATCTCACCAGTCCCGACCATTTTTCATTAAGCTTCAAATGTCATAATATATTATCGATAATTTCTAGAGTGACTCTGGCTTTAATTTTTCTTATTGACCCAAAAATACTCTCAGAGAAATATTCAGGAGTCTTTCCCCTTTTCATGAATTTATGAGATATATTAATTACACTATTGAACTTGATCATGCTTCCGGGTTTATAATAAATATTATTCATCATACTGAAAAGAATCAGTCCCAGTCCCAGCAGGAAGATGGAACACTGAATAGATGGTGTGAAATAGAACTGAACGAGAAAACTCAGGAGGAGATGAAGGCTGGGGAGATGTGAGAAGAGGGGAGACCAGGAATGGGCGACAGGGCACCCACCCCTCTCACTGGATCACTGGAGCATCTCAGTGGGCCCATGGGGCCCTTGGGGGGACTGCTGGGACTGCCTGGAGGAGCTGAGCCTGGAGGTGCACAGCCCTGAAAGGTCTGGAAAGGGAAGGAAGGAAGGAAGGAAGGAAGGAAGGAAGGAAGGAAGGAAGGAGGGAGAAAAGGAGAGGGAAGAAGGGAGGGGGAGGGAAAGAGGGAGGGGGAGAAAAGGAGGGAGGGAAGGACTAGTGCCAGGAAAGGAAGGAGAGATGATGAAAGAGGGAGGGGCACAAATAATTACTCCAAGACTTTTTAGAAGCTGGGAATGGTTGTGTGTGTCTACCATACCAGAGTTAGGGCAGATTGGGGCAGGTCCTGTGTGCTCCCCAGACAGCCTGGCCAAAATATTGAGAGCTTCAAGTTTAGTTAGAGATACTGTCTCAAAGAGAGAGAGAGGATGGAGATCAGTAGATCAGTAGAGAGACCAGCATCCTAGGTCCTTCTCTGACCTCCACAGGTTCTCATCACACACACACACACACACACACACACACACACACACACACCATCCAGCCAATCCCTTTCCACATCCCTGTCTTCTGCCACAGTCTGAAGGCAGAGGACTTAAGACCCCAGCAGAGGCCACATTGCAGAGCTCAGAAGCCGAACATGAGAATAAGCACCTCGGACAAATAGCATCTTTCTGCTCTCGGTACAACATTGAAATAGATGAAGCATCTTTGTGCTTAGGGCTGTACCCTTGCAGGGACTCTATTAGAGCTCCCTGGTCCACAGATACCATCTATGCCTTCTATGCCCTTGGCTCTACTCCTGCCATGCATATTTGTAAGGTGCTTTTGAGTTGTAACCTTTTGTGTCTATATTCAGAGATGAGATTGACTTATTTCTAATTTTAAATCTCATTTGTTTGTTTATTTAGTGGGGGAGAGGCACGACTGGGGTTGTGCCATGGTGCTCCAGTGCAGGTCAGAGGACAATGTTGGGGAGCTGGCTTTGTCCTTTCACCGTGTGGGTCCAGAGTACAGAAACCAGGCTGTCGGACTTGGTGGCAAGCTCCTGCAGAGCCATCTCACAGCCCTAAGATTAGCTTATTTTGCTAACTATTGGTTTCAAATGGTAATTGTCACAGTTCTGTATCAGGGTTAAAGTTGCTTTGTGAAATGGCTTGGAAATTTTCATGTATTCTGAAATAAATGTTTTAGTGGGAATGATCATTCCTTAAAATTTAACTCTATCATATTCTTGAGTTTGTTTCCTTGTTTGTTGTTTTTTTTTTCTGGTAAGTCTTGGGAAACATCTGAGTCCAGGTATGGACAGATTTTTTTTTCTACATTTTGAGCCAATTTTGGTCATTTATACTTTCCTCAGAAATGACAGGTCTCCTGGCTGCTCACTTTTCTCCAGACAGATGCATGTTAAATTCTCTAGAGCCTCGGGGTTAAAGGTCAAGCACAGGGTCATTGTGGCAGAGACTAGAAGGCTTAGCTGACTTATTAGGAGCACACTATAAGTGGCTTCATCCAGCAGGTCCAAATGTTTCACTTCCTCCGCAGCCCCAGTGGCCACTGCATCCGTGGAGCCTGACTCGCTAGAATTGACCTTCCAGTGGTTGCTTAACCTCAGCACCTGCCTCCCCTGTCCGCCAACCTCTGGGAAAGCCTGCGGGTGGGGGGGGGTGGCGGGGGGGGGGGTGGCGGGTGTGTGTGTGTGTGTGTGTGTGGCTGGGGGTGACAAGGAGACAGATCGGGTGCATGCAGGAGCCAACCTGCTGTGGGAAGGATGCTTTCCTGAGAAATGCTTCCCTTCTCACCCCCAACCCCACCTCAGCCACTTTGGATGTGACCTTGTGAACGGCCTCATGGACTGCAGTTACGGGTGACACAAGAGACTCTGAGGCCACCCTGGATTTATGTTTCTATCACCACACTCCACAAGAAGTAAGCTCTGCCTGACCATCTATCACCTTGGGCTCTGTCTCTCTAAAAAGAAGAGGGTGTAACTGCATGAAAAATAGTGTCTGATACCCAACTCAGGAGAGACCAAAAGGCCTCTGTTCCCCATATATCTGCCAGAGGTCTCTATGGTTGCAACAGCCTACATCACACTCTTGCCCTGGAGAAATGACACATCAGCTTGGTGAGGATTGGGGTATCAGGGTGTTGTGAGGACAGAGATGAAGACGACATGGACAGAAAATGGTGGGGAGGAGCTGCCTCTGGAAGGCAAGGTAAAGTGGTGGCTCTGGTGACAGGCCAGGTAGAGTTAAAGGCCATAAGTACTCTCTCAGTCAGCATGGCCCTCCCCAGCAGGTTCCCAGAGGCTGTGTGGCTCAAACAGTAGACATTCATTTCTCATGGTTTCAGAGCCAGCAGAGACAGAAAAGAGGCCATTAAGTTCAGTTCAGGTTTCCATCACACACACACACACACACACACACACACACACACACACACAGACACATATGCACACACACAGACACATATGCACACACACATGTTCAGCTTTATTTTTTAACATGGGTTCAAGCATTGAACTGAAAACCTCACCCTTGCCTTGATTGAGTGTATTACCTCCGCATCCCCAGAGCTCCGAAGCACCAAATCTGAATGAGACTCCTGATGTCCAGCCAACTGTAAAGCTCATTTGCATGTTCTTCCATGTCCTGCTGTAGGATTTATTCTCAATAATTAGATGATTTTTTAAAAGATTTATTTTATTTTATTTATGTAAGTACACTGTAGCTGTCCTCAGACACTCCAGAAGAGGGCGCCAGATCTCGTTACGGATGGTTGTGAGCCACCATGTGGATGCTGGGATTTGAACTTATCACCTTCGGAAGAGCAGTCAGGTGCTCTTACCCGCTGAGCCATCTCACCAGCCCCGATGATTTTTTTTTTACTCATCACTATTTTAAAAGTTTTGTTCCATTTTTCTTAGTTTTCTTTCAAAGAGAGAAAAATGAGGAAGGATGGGAAGGAGGAAGGGAGGGAGGGAGAGAAACTTCTATCATCAGCAAGGAAGGGAAGGGAAGGGAAGGGAAGGGAAGGGAAGGGAAGGGAAGGGAGAAGCTCTCTTTGAGGTCAGGTATTTGGTCACAGTGGCAAAAATGGGGAGCTAATTCATCAATATTTACCAATTGGACACATTTATGATTTAAAGGGTATTCATTCACAGAATGACACTTATAACTGTGAAGGCAATCACAAAAAAATTATGGAAATTTCTTTTATTCACATGAGCCATGAGAAACAATAGTTTCTGGGCCCTTGGACTGGCATTTTGGTAAGGTGTTTGAAATATCCAGCTATTTGCAAATGAAGACTAACCACTTCCTCGATTTCGAACGACATTGCCCGCCTGTGAATGAAGCAAGGATTGCAGTGATTTGTCTAAGGAACTCAACAGTTTAATGCATTAGGGCATGGAGATTACCGCTTCTGCAGAACGGGGCAAGGGCTTGCTGGGGCAGAGAGGGAGAGGGAGACGGAGAGGGAGAGGGAGAGGGGGCTTCATTGTGCATTCTGCTCAGGCAAGACCCATTATCCAGGGAGTGGATGATCCAGTTTGGGGATTTTTCATGCCTCTGGCTTCTCCTCCCTTCTCATATCTGCCCTTTGGCCACATTATAGATCAAATTAGCATGTCTTTGACGGGATAGAAGGGGAAGGGACAGGTAAAATTTGAATTGGTCAATTTCAGAACTTGTTCACGGCTCTAATTCGTGAGATCAGAACCAAAAGCCAACATGGGGCTTTGAATCATCACTGGATTATATTTAATCTATAAAGACTCCCCTTCCATTACTGAAGAAATGGAGTCTGGGGGTAGGGTTGGGGGTGGGGGTACCCACTACATGTCACACTGATGTCAGGGTTTGGCCAGAATCTCAAGCATACATGTGACAGGCTGGGGCTTTATGGATGGTCGTCAGAGGGTGGATGAGAGATAGGATGGTTTCTCCCGACTTTAGAGAGAGCTGAGGGAAGAGAAAAATCCTTGTTTCAGAGGTAAGTCTCTCACCCTCGTGCCAGACTGGATCCAGCAGATTATGTGGACGCAGTGCAGAGGTGGGAAGGGGCAGGGAGCAGACTTTCTCAGCAATGGCAGAGCAAGCTGGCACACTGTCTCCACAGTCACAGGCAAGTGAAGCAACATTCACCAACAGGGCGAGGTCACACAGAGGAGAGAGCCAAGGCATGTGTGGCCAAGTTGATTCCCAGTCAGCTTTTCTGAAGACCCCAATCACCACTGCACAGATGCTGAAGGCAGAGCCAGCTGCTCCCTCTGCTCTCCACAACCCTGCTGGACCGGCTCATGCCTGCTCCTGAGAGCTCAAGACTGAGGGGAGAACCAGGAGGAACAAGAAACTCTACAGTGTCATTAGGACCCGGATTGTGGCCAGATCTCAAGGTCCTAAATTAACCCTAGAATGACTAATCCTCATATGAACTGGGCAGTGTTGCTCAGTGGAACTTACTCTATGGTAGAGAAACAAGGGGTTTCCTTGCTGTTCCTGGTAAGCTGTTGTCGCTGAAATCCCAAACTGTAAACATTCCTGACCATACAGGCAGCTGTGAGAACCACAAACTGTGTCTGAAGAAGAGAGCCACAGGTAGAAATCCTCCAAGGACAAGCAGGTGGCCAGAAGCCACATTCAGTGAGCCACGATGCCCCTGCCCCTTGGCGCCCGTAGCCCTCTTGTCTGCAGAGGAAGCTCCAGTTTCACAGAAACTCTTGATGTTTACGTCTGATCTCAGACCGGGAATTTACAATAGTGAATAGGGGAGTGAGTAGGGGAGAGTTTGCATTTGAATCTGTTAGGGCTAGGTTGGGGTGAGATTTACCGCTAGGTCTCTTAGGAGAGGGGTTGGTTACATCTGCATCTCAAACAACAGCGTGGGAGTTATGTCCAGGTCTCTTGACACTTGGTGGGGTGTGGCGGGGAGGTGGTGGTGTTACATCTGGGTCTTGAACACTGAGGATTGACATCCAGATCTCAAACACCGGGGACTCACTTCTGAGGCTCTTAATTAAAGCCATCCTCTCCATTCAAACTGGCATCCAGTGTGGTACCTAGCTGCCTCTATCCACCAGGAACATCCTCCACCCAGACTTCCTCCATCCTCCCGGCTCCCTCTCCGGTTCCTCCCTGTGGCTTCAGAGGAAGCACAGCAGCTGAACACACACACACACACACACACACACACACACACACACACACAGCTCAGCACCATCTGGGAAGGGGAACCCCTGCGATACAGGGGTGATGTGGGGGACAACTGCGTGGTGGGGGAAGTGCCTGGTCCGCTCAGAGGCCCACTTTCCCTTTAAAGGATGCACAAAGCCCCCCATGCCAGGGTCTGGGTTGAGTTTTTCCTTGACAGAGCCCATCCCTTTGAGGCTGGCTGGCTGAGCAGTGTTGACACAGCCGTCTCTGGATGCGTTCCGGGAAAGCAGGCCGGAGCATGTGAGACGAATTTTCTCTGCACTGTGCGGTTTCCAATGTGTCAGAAAAACAAACTGGGAGAAATCTACTTGGATCGTGTGAGTGTGTAGACCCCTCCTCCCCCTTCATTCCTCCCATAGTGGAAAAAAAATTAAAACGCTGACTTCCAGCGTCTGGTTCCTGACTCTGGAGGGATGGATGATGTACAGGCGGAGGACTTCCAAGCCACACAATGAGGGACCGTGTGATGCTTCTGTGTTCGTGTGGAGGGTGGAGGCTACCTCTACACCAGGGCGTGGAGACCCGATCAGCCTCATGCCCCTTTGCTTCCAGGCCCTTGGCTGCCCCTCCTCCACCCAAACCTCCAGTCCTTGTTCTCAAAATAACTGCCCACAGGAAACTGCACTGAGGAGGAGCCTCTGCAGTGAATTACTTCCCGGCACCCTGCTGGGATGCAGAAGTCTGGCTGTCCAGGTTGCAAGTCACCAGCTGGGGCCATGCAGGGGGCGGGATCAGGGACCGGGGCGGCATCAATATGCACTCCTCACTTCCTCCAAGTCTCTCAGCGTTTTCTGTAGTAGCAGGCAGTAGGTCAAGGCTCGGCCCTTCTGTGACTTCTCCTTGCTTGGGAGAGATGCCTTGAAGTTTGCAGCCAGTAGGGATTCCTGGCTCCTCTCTGCTTCCAAACTTATCCAGACGTGGGCAAGCTGCCCCGAGTGAGCAGTGGCCTCTATGGCTGTCAGTCACTCCTGCTTCTGTGCTTTCCCCATAAGGACGCTCACACTGTGGAGAAACCCCTTCTTCCTTGTCTTACTGGAACACAGGACTCCCAAGGAAGGAGCTAGAGAAAGTACCCAAGGAGCGGAAGGAGTCTACAACCCTCTAGGTGGAAGAATAACATGAACTAACTAGTTCCCCCTGCGCTCATGTCTCTAGCTGCATATATGGAAGAAGATGGCCTAGTTGGCCATCATTGGGAGGAGAGGCCCCTTGGTCATACAGACTCTATATGCCCCAGTACCGGGGAACGCCAGGGCCATTACGTGGGAGGGGGTGGGTAGGGGAGCAGGGCGGGGATGCGGGAGGGTAAGGGAAAATTTCTGAATAACATGTGAAATGTAAATGAAGAAAATATCTAATAAAGAGAAAAAAAAATGAAAAAAAAAAACTTTCCCGCCTTACTTTCCCGCCACTGTGACTAAATCTTGACAAGAATGACTTAAGGATAGAGTGATTTTGGCTCCTGATTTGAGGGTACAGCCCATCACAATGGGGTGTAGTTTGAAATCACATTGTGTCCCCTGATAGGAAGCACACACACACACACACACACACACACACACACACACACACACACACACGTGCTTTCGAGCATGACTGCTTAGCGCTTTCTCCTTTGTACTCAGTCAGGGATCCCAGTTCCACCCACATTTAGGGTGGGTAGTACCACCACAAGTAATCTAGAAACTTCTTCACAGAAGTTCAGAGGGGTTTGTCTGAAGGTGGTTCTTGATGCCATCAGGCTGGCAATCTGTATGAGCCACAGCATACCCTCAGGTTGCTTCTCCTCACAGTTGGGAGAAGAGTAACAAAACAGCCTACTCTCTCAGAAGAGGAGAGAGCCATCTGCCTACAGAGCAATAGATTCTCTCCCCTCCTTGGTAGAGGGATGCTTTACTGATAGAGGAATAAGAGGAAAAGTGGGACAGTCCTCACAGGCACAGGCCAGCTGGTGCCTCTCACATCCTTATCTCTGTGGCAGAGCCCACAGGCAGAACACAGAGGTCCATTTTGGAGGTGAGAGTTCAGACATCGCCAGCTCCAGATTCTCCTTCAGATCCATGTGTCGGGGACATTCTTGTTCCTCCAAGTCCCTGGTGGCTGCCCCTTTGCTTGGGCTACCCCAGACATCCATGTGTCGGGGACATTCTTGTTCCTGGTGGCTGCCTCTTTGCTTGGGGCTGCCCCAGACATCCATGTGTCGGGGACATTCTTGTTCCTAGTGGCTGCCCCTTTGCTTGGGGCTGTCCCCAGGCAGGCTTTAAGTGTCACCCTTCTGAAGGGCCGTGGGCATTTATGTTTGTTTTTTATTGAGTGTGTACTTTGTCCAAGTACTAGATTAGACACTTGCAGTCTTGTTGGCTTCAACTCTATCACAGTCAGCTAACCTTTTTTTTAAAAATCCCTTTCTATCTAAATGCAGATCTCCACAGATTTGCATGTAAATAAGCAATTATGTATGTGCGTGACTGTAGATAGATGAATATGAATATTCACAGATAGGAAAATATTCCATCTCTAGACTGTACCAACTCTGCATATGGTACCAGCAGAAACACTCATGCATTCTCCAGAATACAACTGTCCCTGCTTCCTCACGAGTAGAAGATGATATTGGAGACATGTGGTCAGAACAGCACACACTCCCTTAATAAACAGCTTAGCCCGAGGCAGCTAGAGCCGCAAGGACACTCTGGGAGACAGCATGCACGGCTGTATCTGCACACACAGGAGAGTTGCCTGGAAAGCTTTGGAGCCCTGTCTGCTGGGGCCCAGCCTCAGAGTTTCTGATTCAGTGAGTGTGCAGTGGCAGACCTTGATAACTTCTATTTCTGTGAGTTCCCAAGTGAGGCTGCTGCTGCTGCTGTCTTGGGAGCAACTGTGAGGGGTCCCAACCACCCAAGACAAGAAGTTGGACTTCATATACCAACCCCATCTCTCATTGGCTGAAAGCTGTTGGCTCCATGCCTTGATTCCTGGATACCAGCCGTGTGAGGTTCTACAGAGAGTAAGCTGGTATTCACACAGTCAGGGCAGGTGGGAGCTGTGGATGCCCAAAGCCTTGAAGAAATGTTGTATCCTTCATACTAACAAGGGAGAGAGAGAGAGAGAGAGAGAGAGAGAGAGAGAGAGAGAGAACTTAAAACAGCAGCGCAGGAGAGAAAACAGCAAGAATCTCTGTTGCATTTGCACTCACAAAGGAACAATCTCAGATGGTTCTCCTGCCCTCTCCGAGTGCCCGGCACTCTGTCAACTTCACTCAGATCACTCTAAGAGGCCCTTAAGAAGTTGCTCTTGATCAAAAGTGCTGACTCTTCACCTGGACCAAAAGGGCGGGGCCTGGCATCTCTGCCTTCATTCTGTGTCTGTGTCCCTGGCTTTGGTTCAGAGCTCTGCCTGACTCAGCACAGGAAAGCCTGTGTCAGCATAGCTCAGCCCACTTCCAGGACTAAAAAACAAGGATAAGTCACTGTCCTAACCCTATATCCACCCTGGATTCTAAGAACAGAAATCCCAGGAGGGGGCAGCTATCCAGGAGTGAAAGCCAAGGCCATATCTTGGATGATCATCTTGTTCCAGAGCCACAGCTGACATGGTGATCATCAGGACTGGGTAATTATCAGGGTCATGCCTGGACCAGGGCTGCACACCTTTTCTCCTCTTCTTCCTCTACTTAAAGCTCATGTCACCCTAAAGATGGAATTGGAGTCACCCCAAAGATGGACCTGGAGTCACCCTAAAGAAGGACTTGGAGTCTCCCCCAAAGAAGGACCTGGGGTTAACCCAAAGAAGGACCTTGGGTTAACCTAAAGGACCTGGGGTCACCCCACAGATGGATCTGGAGTCACCCCAAGGATGGGCCTGGGGTCCCCTGGACCTTTGTATCTACTCTCCCTATTTATTCACACTGCTCAAATTCTCCTGCTTTTATCCAACACTCTCCTCTTTAGCTGGTAAATGGGGTCAGGTGGCCCAGGCTACCTCCCTAAGGCAGCCAGAAGCTAGGGGTTTGCCCTGAGAGTCCAGCTATATCACACCCATCATACCCTTTCAAACAACACCCAGCAGAGCTCCAAGAAGTGGCAGTGTTCGGCTCTGCCACCGTGCCCAGTCCCCTCACACAGGGCTACATCACTGAGGCAGGTGCTGGCTCTACTACTCTCCAGGCTCCCTGGGAGGGCATCTCATGTGGCCCTCGGGCTGCTGTTCCAAGGCAGCTGGCTCAGTGCCTTCCTTTCCTCTCTTGGCAGATGGATCAAGCATTAATGAGGTACTTCGTCTCAATCAAAGAGGCTGTAAGAATAAGCATTTTCTTTTAATGGTTATACAGCTAAAATAATAAGCTGCCCATCTTCTCACGTGGGGTAGGATGATGCATTAGAGCAGAGAGGAGTGTCTTCCTGTCTCCTTCCCTTCCTTAGGGCTGGTGGGGGGGGGATGATTTAAATCACATAGAAATTAACTTTTTTGTTTTGTTTTGTTTTTCGAGACAGGGTTTCTCTGTATAGCCCTGGCTGTCCTGGAACTCACTTTGTAGACCAGGCTGGCCTCGAACTCAGAAATCCACCTGCCTCTGCCTCCTGAGTGCTGGGATTAAAGGCGTGCGCCATCACGCCCGGCTTTAGAAATTAACTTTTACAAATGTAGGAGACTCTCACAAGCATGCAGTCCAGTATGGCAGCTAGAAAAGCCACCTTGGACAAGGCTCCCCCTGGGTCACCGTCCCCTGGGTCACGGTCCCCTGTGTCACCGTCCCACTGTTTTATGTTTTTAATCTGGAACTTGTCCTTATGACCCAAGACGATGATGGAAGCCCACCATCATGTAGACATCCAAAGAATCAAAAGCTGGGCTTCCTTGTTCAGAAGCCTTCTACAGCCTAGAACCTTATGCTTGTCTTGAAGACTTTCTTCCCACTTTTAAGCTCCAGGTCCCAGGACACTTGTGTCCAGTTGTGGGTAGGTGTCATGACCTCCCCACTTCTGTAGAAAGGGGTAAAATTAAGGGGCCAAAGTTTGTACACTAAGAAAGAAGTGGGAGGTGCTGCACCCAGACGGCCTGACCCCTAAAGGTTTCTGCCCTGGCTTCCCTCAAGGACGGACTGGGACTGGGACATGAAGGCCAAACAAGCCCTTCCCTCCCCAAACTGCTTTTGATCATGGTCCTTTTCATAACAACAAAAAGCCAAGCAGGACATCTGGTTACAGATGCAAACATGATCAGCTGCTTCAGTGTGCTCCATTGTGACTTCTGCAGCAAGGAACTGCAACCTTGAACTATGAGCCGAAGTAAACCCATCCCCAACTTAAAAAAAAAAAAAAAAAAAGTAGGAGACGAAAGGAAAGGCCTGATGTTGGAGACCTTTGACCCAAGTCTCATGGGTTAATTGATCTGATATTCCCTTACCCAGAATTTGCAAACACATTCAGAAGATGCTACAAAGGAAGCTGGGAAATGTAGTCTTTTGTTTGGGAAAGAAAGTTCCAGCTAGAACAATGGGATTATTAAAGGTGAAGTTGAAGAAAATATACCTCAGTGCCTGTAACAATTTCTTTTTGTTGTTATCTTAAAGGTCTTTTACTCTTACTTTATGTGTATGGGTGTTTGCAAGTACATATGCCTGTGCACCGTGTACCTGGTGCCTGTGGAGGTCAGAAGAGGACATCAGATCCCCTGTCGCTATAGTTACAGACAGTTGTGAGCTGCATGTGAATGCTGGGAGTTGAACCCAGGTCTATCAGCACCAAGTGCTCTTACTGTGAGAACCACCTCTCTAGTCCCAGCAACTTGAATAAGTTGCAGTAGTTACTGTTCCTGCTGTTGTAGCATATGCAGAAAAAGCAATTTGAGGGAGAAAGGTCTTGTTCTGACGGGAGTTCAACAGGAAGCCCATCCTGTCAGGAAGCTCACAGTGGCAGGCCTGGGGCAGCTGTTCACAGTAAGGAAGTCCAGAGCAGTGAATGTTGAACTTGTCTTCTCCTCCTTTCCTTCACTCCAAGTTTCCATCCCCATAGTGGGCAGGTGTTCTAATCGAAACAATCTAGACAATCCACACAGACACACGCAGAGGCTCACCTCATTGGTAATTTTAAATCACATCAAGTTGGCAATCGATAGTAACCATCACAGAGACCTCCAAAAGTTGGAAGTTCCTCAGGAAACCTGTGTAGAGATGTCTTAGTCAGGGTTTCTATTCCTGCACAAACATCATGACCAAGAAGCAAGTTGGAGAGGAAAGGATTTATTCATCTTACACTTCCATGTTGCTGTTTATCAACAAAGGAAGTCAGGACTGGAACTCAAGCAGGTCAGGAAGCAGGAGCTGATGCAGAAGCCATGGAGGGATGTTCCTTACTGGCTTGCTTCCCCTGGCTTGCTCAGCTTGCTCTCTTATAGAACCAAGACTACCAGCCCAGGGATGGCACCACCCATAGTGGGCCCTCCACCCTTGATCACTAATTGAGAAAATGCCTTACACCTGAATCTCATGGAGGCATTTCTTCAACTGAAGCTCCTTTCTCTGTAATAACTTCAGCTTGTGTCAAGTTGACACACAAAACCAGCCAGTACAGAAGGAAAAGGAATGGCTGAACCTGGTGTAGTCTCCCTGGAGGTGCTTGTCTCCCAGGACGTGCTCCCACAGAGGTCTGCCATCCTGTCAGACCAGCACACAGGATAGAGCAGAGCTGAGAGACCAAGACAGCACCCCTTGTCCAGGACTGCCTAGTTATTAGTGTCTCCTGCCCTCTACTGAAACCTAAACATCACATTGGGGCTCCGTAGTTGCTCAGAGGGAGAGTAGCAGTCTCTAGGGAATGTTTCATGGTATCCCTGGAACAGAGCCTGAGAGACACCTACCGAGGAGTGCACAGGGGAGCAAGCAGGGCCCAAACTCTCCAGAACACCAATCAAGTTAGCCTTGGTCTGAGCCCAAGGGCATTCTGGGACGTCCATCCCACCACAGAGATGGTCAGAGGCTTCCAATGCTTTGTTCTAAGGTGATTTTAGGGGTCTCTGCATGGGGGTGTGCTTCCTGAGTGTGGTGGCCTCTAAAGGGGTGACAGAGAAGAGGGTCAGCTACGTCTCACTGCAGCTGGAAAAGGGATGACCCACACCCCCCACTTCCATGCATGGGAAACGCTAGCTAGCGTTAATTCTCTTGGTTCTCTGTGTAGAAGAGGCCCACTGGGAACAACCTCAGCAGAATCTGGCTGAGTTCTGTTCTCCAGAGCAGACGGGTCCCACCTCTCATGAGACCTTGTCTGGGGAAGTGCTAACAACCCACTCTGCACATGAGCAGCCCACGCTTGGGGAAGAAGTGAAGGAGCCTTGGTCCTGCACATGGTGGAGTGGGAAGGCCTTCAGTGCCTGCAACACACCCAAGCAGAGATGTGGAAACGCAGTGGTACCATTCACAGGCCAGTCTGACTCTCTTTAGGACTGTCTGGCCAGGTAGCCTGCTGTGCTGCCAACTGTAGCCTCCATATGTTCCAGCAAATTCCACTCTCAGCAGGTGTGCAGGGAGCATTTGCTGGATGTGCAGGCCTTCGCCTTCAAAGCTTCCTGCGCCTTCCTTGTAGCTGTCTGAAGCCCCCACCTCTATGGGATTCTTCCCAAAGGTTCAGAGACTTACTGGTGGCCAGCCCAGAACCAGTGTCCCAGAGGTGGGGGAGGGTGTGTAGCTGGAGGTATGAGCCTTAGAAGTAGGGCCAGAACTGGGCTCTGCCAAAAAGTGGGCATCCTGCAAAAAAGGAAGAGCAGCCTGAAAGGGAGACCCAGGCCTGTGAAGCCGAGGTATGGGGTGCGGGAGTTAAAATAAGTTGTTTGATGTTCCTTTTCCAAAGCCCCAAATCACTCCTGCCCATACATCATAAAGGAAATGGTTTGAGAGGTATAGAAGGTGACCCAAAACCCAGAGGAACCAAAAACCAGAACTGTGCTAGTGAGATGCAGAGGCGATGGTTAATACGGACTGTCAACTTACTAGGATTCAGGTCACCTCGGAGACTAAGCTCTGGAGATATCTGTGTGAAAGCTTCTAGGCTGAGCTAGCTGAGGTGGGAAGACCCACCATATTGGGGGGTCAGGGGTGGGCTTAATGAACAAGAGAGAGAGAGAGAGAGACAGAGAGAGAGAGAGAGAGAGAGAGAGAGAGAGAGCTGAGCACCAGCACGATCTTTCTGCTTCAGGGCTCACCTCACTAGAGCCTCAATTATTCCATTAAGTCAGAAACCCTACCTAGGTCATTAGCTCTTCAAACTCAAACGGCTTCCTTCCCCCCACCCCTCTACTGTCTCTTCCTGAGAATCATGGATAAAACTGTGTACACTTCTAAGTCTGTCTGCTGTACTTCTCTCTCCTTCTTCACATCCTTCCATCGATTTCGAGAACCTGAGGTGAGGCGCATGACCCCACACCCTTCTCTTTCATTTGTTCTGGGAGGAATCTCCACGGTTTCCAACCTATCCATTGAGAGCTCTACTTCAATAAACATATTTCTCACACCTACCATCTAACTAGTGTCCTAACTGTAACTATGTACTCCTATGTTCTGAGTGTCATGAACATATTTTTATATTATATTTATTACTCTGTTCTGCTTATTCCATTGGCTCCAGACTTTTTTTTTTAAGATTTATTTTATTTATTATATGTAAGTACACTGTAGCTGTCTTCAGACACTCCAGAAGAGGGCGCCAGATCTCGTTATGGATGGTTGTGAGCCACCATGTAGATGCTGGGATTTGAACTTATCACCTTCGGAAGAGCAGTCAGGTGCTCTTACCCGCTGAGCCATCTCACCAGCCTGGCTCCAGACTTAATGGTACAGATAGTCTCAGTTGTAACTTGGATTCTTTTCTTTTCTTTTCTTTTTTTTGAGACAGGGTTTCTCTGTGTAGTCTTAGCTGTCCTGGAACTCACTCTGTAGACCAGGCTGGCTTCTAACTCAGAAATCTGCCTGCCTCAGCCTCCTGAGTGCTGGGATTAAAGGTGCACATCACTACTGCCCGGCTCAAATCCTATTTTTAATGACGGTTCTTTAATGCTTTAACCTCCCTTGTAGCTCACCACCCAGGAGAGGTAGTGGGAGAGAAAGGATACAGGGGACGAAGAAAGGTTCTTTGGAGCAACTCCCATTTGTGGACTGAAAATCAGCAGTTCAGTTCACAGGTTAGCAGGCAGCCAGTAGCAGCTCCACCCACTTACAAACACTTCACAGATATACCAGCAGTCCAGTTCAGAAGAGTCAGGTTAGCAACAGCAGTGGCTGGTTGAGAGATTGATGTCCCCAAACCCTGCAGCTCTGTATCTGGGGTACAGGTGAACACGCCACCCCACGTTGGGTCTAACTGTCAGTTTTGTAGAGAGTAGGGAACAAAAGGCCCTGGCTTCTCTTGGGAGATTAAAAAGTCAGTCGACTCCAAAGCATGTGATGGGGGCTGTCAGCTTCCCAGAATTCCATAGGTGGCAGGTAGACCCTTTATATACAAAGGACAGAGGATGACATTTTCTATCTGGCTACTTCCTGATGAAGATGGGCTGCCATTTAAAAGTTTTGGGGTCTGGAACCACTCTAAGGGAATTGTTTTTACTTCAGCCTATGTAGGGGACCAAGCAAGTCAGTCCAGGGCTTTCTGTAAAAAGTTTAAATGACCGAGTTAAGGCATTAGAATATAGATAAGGAGGAAATGGGTAATGAAAGGGAGGAGCCAGGCTGGGGTGGGAGCAGGAGTCCATCCAGACTGTGAGGCTTCGTGGACCTCAGGCATGCTGGTCAGCTGGCTTCATACTGCTACAAGCTTGCCCAACAGAAAGGCAGAATGTTGCTAAGTTCCTGGATAACTAGAGTCTTCCACCACCCACTGACATCTGCTCAATTTTCTTCCCGTGGTTAGGTGCTATCACGATTTGCTAGGACTGAAGCAGCAGTTCTGCAAAGAGCAAACCCTTGGCTGCTTCCTGCCGTCCTACACCCAAAGGTCCAGCCCAGCTCTGAGAAGTTGGGCGCCCACTCTGGTCTCATAGCTCCGAGGAACTCCAGAGAGGGACTAAGAATTTAGGTTTTTGAGTATGTTTCTAGAACATTCATACATTTATATTCATGTGCATGGACACACAGGAGCACAGGTATTGTCCACACAATCAACATCCAGTTTAGGGAGATGGTCTCATATCTAAGGTCAGACACCCAGGTTCCCTGTCAGCCACTGCCTGGATCTGCACAAGGGATGTGAAGACCGAGCCAGCTGATCCCTCTGAAAGCCATGGGCAGGTCTCCGGTTGTCTGAGCACAAACTCTCTGAGGGATAATGAGCTTCAAGCCACAATGAAAAGCCAAGTAGAAGAGAGAGTCTGGTAGTTAAATGAGGCCAAAGTGACTGGTGTGTGGAGGGACAGCTGGCCTCACGCAGAGACTCCCATTTCATCCTTAATTTGCATATGGTAAAGACTGATTCTCTCCCATTAATTCAAATGTATGACACATAGGTGACATTTAAGGCGCAATGGAGCATTTAATAGACAAACATTTTTCTCGATTAGTATTCACTTGACCTGGTGACCCAAAGATGAAGCCTTGCTCTCATTTCCTTCCTATCTGTGGAAGGCCGCCAAGCCAGCAGCAGGAAATTAGCCAGACTGTGCCAGAGCCCAGCCATTTGGAGGGCCAGGGCTCACAGGGGTGACGAGAGTAGAACGAGGCAGACATTTGTCTCTTTTATGAAATTGAACTTGTGGGGAACTTTGTAGGTTTTACATTCCAATCTTACTTATGCAGAACACTTTATTCATTTATTAAATACCACTCAGCCTCCTTAGCTTCCTCAGCCTCAACAGATAAGAATTCTTTAAAAAATTTTTAATTATAATTGCATCATTGTCTCCTTCCCTTTACCCTTTTAATTCATGACTTTTTGCCCCATTTGAGTATTATTGTCACACACACAGAGATACACCTGCACACACCCTAACATACACACACACACATGCACACAATAACATACATGCACACATGCACTCACACATACTAACACACATGCACACACACCAACATATATGTACACACTTAAACACACATGCACATACACATGACTCCAAGCCAAATGAGTCTATTTAGTGTTGTTTGTATGCACATTATTTCAGGACTGAACACTTGGTTTTGAATAATCAGTTAGGGGTTTATATCTGGGGAAGACTAGTACTCACATTCGTTAGTTGCCTGTAGTTCTTTGTCTGGGGCCAGGCAAAAGATTTTTCTCTTCCCATGTTACCATGTCTAGTTGGTGTTGTCATTGTTTCGTCTTGTTTAGGCAGCCATCATTTCTAGGAGGCCCAGTTCAGGACAGATTTCCCAGTCCTCTGGCTCTTACAACTCTTTGCTCTTCTTCCTGTGCCTGGCTCTATCCCAGAATCCTTTCTGCCTCCTGGATGTCCCACCTTCTATTCTATCCTTTCCTGTAGGCCATAAGTTTTGTTTTTTTTTTTAATTGACAGGTGATGTATCCATACAACACACAAAAATATTCTCTCTACACCGAGATTATGGGATACTATGGGCAGATGTGCAGAGAGGGGTTCTCCCAACTGCAGAAGGAATGATTTGGTGGTTAAGGTACACAAAAGCCAAAAGTTGTCCACGGTCAGCTAGCTCTGCAGCAGCTGCAAAGCCCAGATAAGGGTTCTTAATACCAATCGACCGTTAGAAAACAGGGTGCAGGTTTCTCTTCACTGTCAGCTTGGTTTGGAGTCACCTGGGAGACACACTTCTGAGGTGTCTGTGATGGTGTTTCCAGAGAGGGTTAACTGAGGTGGGATGATCTTCCCTGGATGTGAGCACCATCCCATGGGCTGGGCTCCCAGACTGAATAAAGAGGAGAGAGTGAACTGAGCACCATCGTCCACCTCTGACCATCGTCTGCCTCCTGACTATTGATGTCATGTGACCAGAAGCCTCAGGCTTCTGCTGCCATGCCTTCTACCAAAGTCTTGGTCAGGATTTCTCCTGCTGTGATGAAACACCATGACCAAAAAGCAAGCAGGGGGAGGAAAGGGTTTATTTAACTTATATTTCCATATTCATCATGTTCATCATCAAACGAGGTCAGGACAGGAACTCAAGCAGGGCTGGAACCTGGAGGCAGGAGCTGAGGCAGAGGCCATGGAAGATGCTGCTTACTGTCCATGGCTTGCTCAGTCTGTGTTCTTATAGAGCCCAGGACCACCAGCCCAGGGATGGCCCCACCCACAATGGGCTGGGCCCTCCTCCATCAATCACTAATTAAGAAAAGGTCTGATAGGCTTACCTACAGCCTGATCTTACAGAGGCCTTTTCTTAATTGAAGTTTGATTTTAGATTGTGTCAAGTTGACATAAAAACAGTTCAACACACTTACCATGACGAACTCTCCTTCAAACCTTGAGCCAGAATAAACCCTTCCTTCCTCCCTGAAGTTTCTTCTGTCCTGTGTTTTGTCTTAGCAATGAGAAGAGTGAGATTAACTGTGGCCAGGACTACACGTGTACTCAGGACAGACCCAAAGCCTGCATTCCTGGCTTAGCTTAGCCACATGAGCCACCATCATGGGTGTTACTGAGGTGTAAACAGAATTATCAGGGGTCTGGAGAGGGTACCGGGGATGGAGCAGCCAGGTCCAGACACACGTATCTGCACAAACCTGAGGTCCAGCCACACGTATCTGTGAAAACCTGAAGCCTTTCATTTGAAGCAGTCTGCTCAGGGCTTTGCTGATCCTCGGGTCCATGTGGGACTCTCTGACCAGAGTGCACTGACTGTGGAGCCTGGGGGATTCCTCAGTGTGACCCACATGTCCACTTTGTCATCATCTTGTGTGGGTCGGTCAACAGAAGGAGTGAACTTGCCCCAGTGACTTTCATGTCACTGAAAGCAGTTTCTCCAAATGGTCTTGATTGTTCTCAGAAGTCTTTTTGAGCCCAGCTGAAGATTTCTGGTGTCTGTCATTTATCCACTGATGATCTAGTCTCTCAGATTCGATGGCTTCACACAGTAAACATTTCCCCCTTCTGCTTCTATAGTGATTTCCACTGATTTCCAGTGATTTCCACTGTGCTCAGCAAGGCAGTTCTTCTGTTGGGCTTCCTCATGTGGCCACTTGAGGCTGGGTCTCAGTGCCCCAACTCTGTCCATCAGAAATCCCCTTCTCAAAAAAGAGGCAATGCATCTAGATTCTAGAGTCATGCAGACAGAAGTGGGAGACATTTGTGGCCATTTCGGTAGCCCCATTAGAGCACAGAAATGCTGTGCCCAGGATCTTCACGTTTTACCATGTACGTGAATTCCTGGGGAGCTTATGAAAATGGAGGTCTGCCCTGGTGTGAAGTCTGGAGCTGAATATTTCCATCAAGCTCCCAGGCGACTGAGAGGTCTATTCATTGACACAGGACAGGGTCCACTCCCTACCCCTGCCATGCTGAGCTGATAAATAATGAAGAGATCATTCTGAGAGTGGAGAGCTCCTGCCCGTGAGCTCCGGGAGACTGAAGCACAGAACACTGTGACTGACCTTTGGTGGTCTGGGTCACATGTCTGCTGGAAATACACAACAGTCTTGTTTGTTTCTTGACTGTTTGCCAACACAGGCTTGTGATCACAACAGGGAAGGTCATCAGATGCCAGTGCAAGGGTGGTGGCTTTAATGTTAACAAATGCCTTCACTCTTGGTAGGATTTTAGACCAACTCTGTGTGCTTTAGATTTTCTGTACACTTGGAAAACATTGCTTAGGCCAGATGGACAGTTCTCTGAGTCCAGGACAGATTAACCTTGTCAGATTGGATTCTACTGCAGTTCTACTGTTGCATAGCGACCCTCTCCCATCAGGGGCCATGTCAGAGACAGACAGGCTAGAGTAACACAAGCCTGCTTGAAAGCCTGGGAGTCTCTGCTCATGAGGGCCCCAGCAATGTTTCTTTCTAAATGTTTCTTTCTGACATGAACCAAGGATAGGATAATAACATTGCAAGTGTTGAGCAAGTGCCTGTTTTCTGCCCAGTGTGGGAGCACTCAGGTATTTAATTCAACAATTACATTATTATTTTTCTTTTTTGTATGAACTAATATATCTGCACCAATATATATATATATGGGGTCATGTGCGTATATTTGTGTGTGCTTGTGCGCAGGATGCATGTGTGTGAGTGTGTGTGCATGTGAGCATGAGGAGTGTATGCATTCGTGCATGCATTTGTGTTTATGCATGTGTGTGCGTGTGTGCATGTGTGTACTCAAGTGCAGAGGGCATGTGTGTATGTTTGTGTGTACATGTGTTCCTGTGTATGCATTTGTGCGCATGTGTGCACATGTATGTGTGTGCGTGCATTTATATGTGTGTGCCTGTGTGCATGTGTGTGCTCATGGGCAGCGGGCATGTGTGTGTATGTTCATGTGTGTGTGTGTGTGTAAGCTAGAAGCTGACTTTGGGTGTTGTTCTTCAGGCATCGTCCACCTTGTTTTCTTTTCTTTCTTTTTTTTTTTTTTTTTTTTTTTTTGGTTTTTTGAGACAGGGTTTCTCTGTATAGCCCTGGCTGTCCTGGAACTCACTTTGTAGACCAGGCTGGCCTTGAACTCAGAAATCCATCTGCCTCTGCCTCCTGAGTGCTGGAATTAAAGGTGTACGCTACCATGCCCGGCTGTCCATCTTTTCCTTTAGATGAAAACAAAATCAATTTTCAAATCAACTAAGAGACACTGTTTTTAAATGTCCAGATCATTTTCAGAGCCCAGTGTTGATATGTGCTACGATCAGACCAAGAGGAGAAATGTGTTGGTTAATCAGATTATCACAGGCCTATTGTCTTACAGAGCTGGGGCCCAGAGGAGACATGACCTCCCAGACAACATCCCTGAGCTGCCTCCCACTCCTAATTCTTTCCAGCCCAGAGGCAGGTGACTTTACAGACCAAGGCGAGGGCATGGCCAAGCCCTGGGCCCTCCTCTGGGATTGCTTCTTCCTCCTTGGAAACTTCTGGTTCTGTATTTGAAGTTTCTCAAGTCATTTGTTCAAAATCACAAGTCTATTACCAGTGCTGTCTCCCTTTATGGCTCGTTCCTTTCTTCCCTGGGCATCTCTCATTTCACGTTGTAACGTTTTTATTAAAGTCTCACTGAAAAATGAGGGGAATAAGAGCGAGGGTTGCTTCTTGCCAGCACACCCGCTTCCTCTTACCCATGCCCCAATCCCTCTCCTCCCTCCCTCATCTCTCTCTTCCCATCTGCCCCCTCCCTTGGAGATAGAACACCAAGCATCCAGCACAGCCGCCACACCCAACACCCTTTCCTGACTCCCTCCCTGCCCTGGTTTCTGTGTGGCCCTCAGCACTCATGGGGGAGGAAGGGGTCAGACACGAAGCCCACCCCATCCGTTCCTATAACTACTTTCCTTTGTTTTTACCAACCCTGCAGCTGACCCCTCTCACCCAACCCCTCTCAGTCTTGCTCTTTATGTCGAAACCCCCGCTTTTGTGCTGGAAGTTGGTGGCGGGAATCCTACTTTTAACGTCCAGTTATTTTAATTAACTTTCGTGAGCTCACTCCTAGTCTCTCCCTGCTCCTTTGTGCAGCGTGGATTCTTGTTTAATGGACTCATAAGGCATCCAGTTTTCTCTAGGGAGAAATTAGATTTCTTTAACATTTTCCTCTACAAAAATCTGTTCTGCTCTTTCGGGGTCACTGAAGCTGCTATATTGGCTAGCTGTATTTCAAGTGCTCAGGGGCAACCCTGACTGGTGGCTGCCCACGGATTTGGACCAGGCAGATCTGGAATCAGACCCCTCAGGTTTTAAAAGTAGTTAGAAAACCAGTTTCTCCTCTTATTTCTTTCGTTACTTTGAACAGGTCTTGCTTGTATCACCTGCTGAAGGAGGCAGGAGAGGGAGCAGTTTAGTGGACAAGCTGCTCAGAGGAAGGATGTAGGGCTTCCTGATCACGTGCTTCCCGATCGCGTGCTTCTTTGAGTTTTCTCTTCTTCCTCCTTTCTTTACTTAAAATGATGACTTACTGTGAGTCTTTAAAAGTTAAGTCTTGTGGCCAGGGTGATGATTCGTGGGTGAAGTTCTGGCGGCAGAAACTCAAGGACCCTAAATCAGGATCTCCACCACCCATGAGAAAACTGAGTGTGGGCGGGGCCTGTGTCTGCAAGCCAAATGCTAGGGAGGCAGAGACAGGAGGATCCTCTAAGCTACTGAGCTAGTCAGTCTGATCTGATGAGCTCCAGGTTCAGTGAGACAATCTGTCCATAAGAATCAAGGCAGAGGGCTAGAGATATGGTTCCGCAGTTAAGAGCACTGGCTGATCTTTCAGAGAATCCAAGTTTCATTCCCTGTGCTGAATTTTGGTTTCTTAAAAAAACAAAACAAAACAAACCCCAGAAATATTATGTGTTTTTGTTTTAATACAAGGGGTGGGATATGGGGCTGCTTTAGGTTGCCCACAGCAGTTGACTATGATTTGCCTCATGCTCTAGTAAGGGTGTGATTTTGCAAGCTGCAGATAGTTTCTGTGATTGTGTAATGTTTGGAATTTTGGGGAGTTTTTAGAGGGAATATAAATGCTAGAGCCTTGATAGATGTGGGGGGTTGTTGGTAGAAATTTGTTGAGTAGTTGTGCTTGAAGAAGAAACAACAAAAGTTGAAACTAGATATCCTGACAGCAAAGACAAAACTTGCTCCAAGGAAATCAATGCTCCTAATCAGCAGGTAATATTGTCCCCTTTCCGACCCCTAACTTTATTCAGGGATCTCCTTCCTTTCCTCCCTACCCTTTTCTTTCTCCTGTTTAGTGCTAGGAGGTTGAAAGGGTAGAATGAAAAGGATGGAAGAAAGAAGAACCCACAAAATAGCAAAAGACAGTTAAAAAATATATATTTTAAAAGAAATAAGGTGGCCGGGCAGTGGTGGCACACGCCTTTAATCCCAGCACTTGGGAGACAGAGGCAGGCAGATTTCTGAGTTCGAGGCCAGCCTGGTCTACAGAGTGAGTTCCAGGACAGGCAGGGCTACACAGAGAAACCCTGTCTCAGAAAAAAAAAAAAAAAAGAGAGGGGGGGGAGGAAGGAAGGAAGAAAGAAAGAGAAAGAAAGAAAGAAAGAAAGAAAGAAAGAAAGAAAGAAAGAAAGAGAAAGAAAGAAAGAAAGTGACAGGGGATGACACCCTGATGTCAACCTCTGGTCCTTCCACATACATGTCATATGTATCACACACACAATTAATTAATTGGTTTAAAAAGTCTTGGATTCTTTTTGTAGTAGTACAAATTATATATGTTTCAAGCATCCAGAATTGGTCAGTATCTAAAGATGACCACAACACATCAGCTTGGAGTAGTCACAGTCTAGTGCTTAGGGCCAGTCTCAGACCAATGGCTACCTACCAACCGTACGCAGGTGCAATATTGATCATACTGATGTAAAGAACTTTGAGAGAAGGTAACAGGATAATTTAGGTGGGAAGGGGAAGAAATAAACACCTGTACACTTTCTACAAGAGAAATAAAATCTGTGATCTCTCCACAGAGCAGTTCCAGTGCTCCACGATGAGAGAGAGAATAAGCACCAGAGCTTATTTTAGGGAAACAACTTGAATTTTGTTCAAGTAAAACTGGTCATTTAAGAAAGCAGTGCCTGGGGGCTGGTGAGATGGCTCAGAGGTTAAAAGCACTGACTGCTCCTTCCAGAGGTCCTGAGTTCAATTCCCAGCAACCATGTGGTGGCTCACAACCATCTGTAATGGCATCTGATGCCCTCTTCTGGGGTGTCTGAACACATCTACAGTGTTCTCATATAAATAAACCTTTTGAAAAGAAAGAAAGAAAGAAAGAAAGAAAGAAAGAAAGAAAGAAAGAAAGAAAGAAAGAAAGCAGTGCCACCTAGGTTTTAGAAATCACGGCATTGTAAAGGTATTGTAAGTGGGCTGGAGAGATGCTCAAAGGTTAGAAGCTCCTGCTGCTCTTGCAGAAGATACAAGTTTGGTTCCCAATGACCACATCAGGTAGCTCAGCTCTAGGGGATCCACTGCCCTCTTCTGGCCTCTGTGAGACTGCATGCATGGTAAGACTGCATGCATGTGGGACACACACACACACAGAGTGAGAGAGAGGCACGTACACACACACAAATAAAATAAACCTTACAAAAAAAGATATTCTAAGTAATTCTTCCAAAGTATGATGGCAAAGTCATTTAAAGTTTTTTTTTTTTAATGTGCACATTAGCCAGGCGTGGTGGCACACGCCTTTAATCCCAGCACTCGGGAGGCAGAGGCAGGCAGATTTCTGAGTTTGAGTCCAGCCTGGTCTACAAAGTGAGTTCTAGGACAGCCAGGGCTACACAGAGAAACCCTGTCTCGAAAAACCTAAAAAAAAAAAAAAGTGCACATTAATCTTAAATGAAGAGTAGGTGTGTCACCTGCTGATTAGGCTAGATTGGTGGATAGAAGTGTTCCAGGAGAGATAATATAAAAATAGAATCATTAGTCAAATTTAAATTATTCAAGCCCTGCCAGATAGAGTAGGAACATAATGAGGGACATAGAAAAAGCTTCCTGACAGTCACCAAGGCATGCATGAGTAGAGAGAGTCACAGGATGGAAAGTGGGTAAACTGAGGAACAGTGATCTTGAGAGGAAGTCTGATGTGCTGGTTGGTTTTTGTCATCTTGACACAAACCTAGACACAGCTGAGAAGACTGGCCTTAGATAAGTCTGTGGGACATTGTTTTAACTGATGATTGGTTTGGGAAGTCCTAGCCCACTGTGGGCAGTGCCATTCCCCTGGGCTGTTGGTCCCCTGGATGCAGACTGAGCAAGCTAGGAAGCAGTGCTCCTCCATGACCTCTGCTTCTCCTTCCAGGTTCCTGTCTTGAATTCCTGCCTTAACTTCCCTCAGTGATGGACCGTGACATGAACCTGTTAGTTGAAGTTCAACAAATTACTTTTTTTGTTTGTTTGTTTGTTTTTTTCAAGACAGGGTTTCTCTGTATAGCCCTGGCTGTCCTGGAACTCACTTTGTAGACCAAACTGGCCTCAAACTCAGAAATCTGCCTGCCTCTGCCTCCCAAGTGCTGGGATTAAAGGCGTGCGCCACCACGCCCGGCACAACCCTTTTATATATTGTCATGAATTATCTATAAGACAGCGCCATCAGGGACTCTGTGGGAAGGGGAATTAGTCCCAGACTTGATCTTATTCTGGCTCTCTAGTTTGTGTCCTTTTGCTACTGAAAACAAAACACTGTGTTTGGTTGTGTGTACATGTGTGTAAGTGTGTGTGTATATGTGTATGTGTGTAAGTGTATGTGTGTGACTTTATGTATATGTGTGAGTGTGTATGTGTGTATGAGTGTGTATGTGTAAGAGCATGCATATGTGTGAGTATGTATGTGTGAACATGTGTGTGTGAACATGTGTGTGTATACATGTGTGTGATGTGTGCATGTGTATATGTATGTGTGTATATGTGTGAGTGTGTATGTGTATATGGGTGCATTTGCATGTGTGTGTGTGTTTGCATGTATGTGTATGAGTGTATATGTATGTATTGTGAAAGTGTGCATATGTGTATGTGTGTGTGAGTGCATATGTGCATGTATATAAGTGTTTATGTGCATGTGTATGTATGTCTGTATGCGTATGTATATATGTGTGTATATGTGTATATGCATGTGTGAGTGTATATACGTGTATGCGCATGTGTGTGTGTGAATGTGGTGTATTGGTGTGTAGTGTATGTGTACATGTGAACCTGTGCACACACAGAGCCCAGAAGATGATGTCAGATGTTATATCCTATGATTCTCTCAGAACAAGGTCCCAAATGGAACCTGCACTAATGCTGGAGTTACAGGCAAGTGTATGGACATGTCTTATTTTTTTCCTGTGGGTATTGGGTTCTGATCTCAGGTCCTTATGTCTGGATAGAAAGCACTGTAATTCACTGAGCCATCCCTCCAGTCTCTGCTCAAATCTTAATTTTTTTTTTAAGATTTATTTTATGTATTATATGTAAGTACACTGTAGCTGTCTTCAGACACTCCAGAAGAGGGCGCCAGATCTCGTTACAGATGGTTGTGAGCCACTATGTGGATGCTGGGATTTGAACTTATCACCTTCGGAAGAGCAGTCGGGTGCTCTTACCCCCTGAGCCATCTCACCAGCCCCTCAAATCTTATTTTTTTTTATTTTTTATTTTTTTTTTGGTTTTTCGAGACAGGGTTTCTCTGTGTAGCCTTGGCTGTCCTGGAACTCACTCTGTAGACCAGGCTGGCCTCAAACTCAGAAATCTGCCTGCCTCTGCCTCCTGAGTGCTGGGATTAAAGGCATGCGCCACCACGCCCCGGCAAATCTTAATTTTTTAAGCTCTGTTTTTGTGTAGGCAAAACCCCAACCCCACCCCCTTTGTTTCAGCTGGATTGAGGAGCAAAGGATGCTCAGTAGGCAGTCAGTTGCTCGGGTCTCAGGCAGGAAGACGGAAATGTAGGGAGGCTGTCTCCAGCTTTGGAGACTTGTTCAGTCAACTCAAGGTTGGGGGAAGGGCACACCAACCCAGGGGTTGTGTCTACCCCTGTCCTCCTCTCCACCCTACCTCCCATCTCTGTTTTCCTTTCGGTACAAGAAGTCTGTAGAGGAAGCTGTGAGGGGCTCTTATATCTCTCAGATCCTAAGCCTAGTCAGCAGACAGTCGTTACGAAAGAAGACTCTCTTCTTCCAGCTCTCTGGGTGTTTTGGCTACATGTATATCTGCGTATGACATGCACATGCCTGGTACTCTGGAGGTCAGAAGAGGGCTTTAGATTCCTTAGAACTAGAGTTACAAATGGTTGTGAGCCACCACGTGTGTGCTGAGGATTGAATCTGGACCCCCAGAAGAGTACCAAGTTCTCTTAACCACTGAGCCATAGCTCCAATCTTCCTTCAAGGTTCACTCTGCTGGGTAGTCCCGGAACGAGCCATGAAGGGCTGTGTCTGGGAGCATGTGTAGACTTTGCTTTCCACACATAGCACACTCTGGTCCTTTCCTAAAATAGAAAAGCAGACAAATAGGTAAAGCTGTTTTAGTCATCAGACACATGGCTGGTCCCCTCTTTTTTGCTAAGTAATTGCAGTATCTGGCTCCCTGGAAGAACAGCTCTCATTACAATATACAGGAGAGGAAGAAACAACTTGTTACCGACACATGCTGTTTGAGCTGCTAGAGACATGGGGCAGCAAAATCTCACTGTTGGAATTTTGCTTAAAGCAAAGTAGTAATAAGCAAGCAGCATCCCTGCCAACGCTCTCCCTACCTCACAGAGCTTCCTGGAAGCCTCAGACACTGGCGCTTATGAGAAGCAGGCGATATTGTTGGAGCTATGAAGTCACCTGTCATCTTGCCAGAACAGTTGGAGCCAGGATTCTCAGCTCCACAACCATATACAACGCCCCAGCTAGCATGTTCCTCTGCATGTATAGAGGATTACAGTTACCTGTAGAATCACACTTTCTGTCTCCTCTAAGGCTGCACAAGATGAGCCTTAAGGGCTAGGGAGACAGCTCAGTGGATGACAACCCTTACCACATAACGTGTGAGGGCCTGAGTTCAGATGCCAGCACATGTAAAAAAAAAATCTTGGCATGACTCTGCCTACACTCACCTGTAACCTTGCTCTTGAGAGCAGAAGCAGAGGGTCGCTGGGGCTCTGGCACATGGACATCCACACGTATGTGTGTGCACACCACACACACACACACACACACACACACGTACTCATGCATGTAAGTCAAACTTCCTCAGACAACAGGCACACGGCATGAGGTGCTTCTGACTTGAAGGGCCTTTAGGATTCCCATCTGTCAACTCTGACAGAGAGAAGTCCCGTGGAATGAATATATTAGCTGTCTTAGTCAGTGTTCTATGGTTGTGAAGAGACACCATCACCGTGGCAACTCTTATAATGAAAAACCCTTGACTGGGGCTGGCTTACAGTTCAGAGGTTCAGTCCATTCTCGTCCTGGCAGGAAGCATGGTGGCATGCAGGCAGACATGGTACCGCGGAGGTAGCTGGGAGTTCTGTATTTGAATTGGTAGACAGCAGGAGGAGAGTGGGCCTGGCTTGAGCATCTGAGACCTCAAAGCCCACCCCCAGTGACATACTTCCTCCAACAAAGCCCACACCTCCAATAGTAGCACTCCTTAGGAGTCTATAGGGACCATTTTCTTTCAAACCACCACAGTAGTCTAAACCTTATAATTTGAACTTGAGTCTGAATTTCAGTGCCAAGTGGGCTATGTTAGCTATTGTTCTCATGACTGAGACAAAATGGCTGACAAAGATGCCCAAGGAAGGCGGCTTTATTTTGGCTCACAGTTTGAGGGTGCAGTCTGTCATGGCAGGGAAGGCTTTGTGGCAGGAGATCACATGGCATCCACAGGAAGTACAGAGTGATTGTGATGGCTAATCTAGCTTGTCAACTCAGCCACACCGAGAATCAACTAATTTCCAAACAGCTGGGCACACCTGTGAGCCATGTTTCTTGATTGGATCACTTGAGGTCAGAAGACCCACCCTAAGTCTGGGCCACACCGTCTGGCTGCAGCATCTTTCAATGGACATGGAAGAAGGAAGCCTTGCTTTTTGCCTGCTTGCCCTCACTCTCCCTGGCAAGCCCATCTCTCCTCCTGCCAAGGCTTCCTTCACTGGCAGCGGAACGGACTTCTCCAGGATCCAACACCGACCAAAGACCAGCTGAGACACCCAGCCTCCAGGACTGAGCAACTGCTGGCCTTTCTGTCAAGACAGCCATTGGGGGGCTAGCCTGACCATAGGCTGTAAGCCATTCTGATAAAGCCCCTTTAATGTATATAGATGTGTTCTGGAGTTCTGTTCCTCTGGAGAACCCAGACCAGCACAGGGCTGAAGAGATGCTCCTCTGGCTTTCTCCTTTCTATCCAACCTGACTTCTGAATCAAGTCCTGTTACTAACCCCAGAGTGTGTCTTTCACCTCAATTAAATTAATCTAGAAACCCGCTCATAGATATGCCCAGAGGTTTGTTTCCATGGTAATTCCACAGCAGTACCACCAAGTTCAAAACTAAGCCTTATAGTGGCCAAAGTTCTATGTCCCTAGTTTTGGTTTTCTTTCTAGATCCTCAAGCTATATCTTGTCAGCTATTGTTAATTCCTTGACCTATAATTACATTCTGTCACCTGGCTAGACATCAGGGTCCTACAGGGACAGACTGTTGAGACTTCTTAGCTACTGGAGATATATATGAAGGCAGCCAGTGACACAGAAAGGCCCCAAGGAAGCAACATATAATCTTGGAAAAAGATAGGTATATACACCCAAGTACAGTGCCCTCAGAGGCCAGAAGAGGGCATTGGGGTCCCTGGTGCCAAAGCTGTGAGCCACCTGATGTGGGTACTGGGAACTGAACTTGGGTTCTCCCCAAGAGGATCCCACATCTTAAACTGCTGAGTCAGTTCTCCAACCTTCAATGCACAGTCTTGACAGTACCTAGAAGGACAGAGTATCCAGGAAGAGTGTGTGTGTGTGAGTGTGTGTGTGTGTGTGTGTGTGTGTGTGTGTGTGTGTTGAGTGTACTGGAAGATATGGATCATCAGAATGGGCTGTAAAACAAACCTAAAGGGCTACATGGGGCAAACCATGAGCTATGAAGTCACATGCATCTTGTGTGGGGAGAAGAGAATTCCTCTCCTTGAACTCTACTAATTACTGCAAGATTCAGAGATAATAGGTTTCAGTGTCTGGGCTGTGAGCTGCATCAATGGTGTCTGAGTATAGGCAATGGATGGGAAGGCAGATAGATTCCTTCTACCAAGCATTGCTCCCAGGGCCCACCCATTCCAAAAGGACAGGAGGGGGTGTGTAGGTGGGGAGGGAGGGAGGGAGGAAGACACAAGCCACCGGGTAGACACAGGAGCAGATTACCTCCCAAAACATACCCTTTTGGAACTTGAGAAATAATGGTTAGAGAGATCTAACCATTGGTTAGAGAGATGGAGCCCACTGCCTAGGAGTGATGCCACTCACTTGGTCCTGAAGTAGAAAAGGAAAAGGGAGGCAGGGCTCTGTGCTAGCCTGAGGTGGCATCCGCAGGGAAACCAAAGCCACTGGGTTCTCCTCCCACTTCCGGCCTTCAGCATATTTTTGGATATTCATGTTGTAGTTAAATGTCCCATTCTTACAAAGATTTGAGCCTTGAAGGTTTGTCTTTCTTCTCAGCTGGACCTTAGCCTAGGGTGACCATCACTTAAGGGACTGCATGCCTTAGGGAGCCTGAGTTAGGTCTTTCATGTTCAAAGGACATGGTCCATTGAAGACTTGGAATATGGACTTGCTCTGATCTTCATAGCCGCCAGTTCACAACCAAAGCAGGCTCCTTTAAAAAGGTGACTGCATTCTCTTCCCTCTCCCACCCTCATGCTATCAACTGTTCAAGGGCAGAGGGGGTTTGTCCAGCTTGGCAATAAAGAAGCCATGGTCACACTGGCAGCTCTGGACTCTTGGTTTTTCAGGATCATCTTTCCAATAGGCAGCCCCTCCCAAGGCAGCATTTCCTCGTGAATGGCAAAGCCACACCAACCGAAAATCCCAGCAAGACTTTGGGTTTCAGCTTGTGGTTAAGAAAAGTGACTTTGAAATCTGTATCTTAAATTCCAAATTTGCACAGAGCAGAGTGCAAATCCTTTGTGTTGGCTCAGAGAATAATCAGGGGTTAAGCATTGCTGCAGCTCAAGACAGATGACTGGGAGGCAGGGCAAATGGATCTGTGGGTGTGAGGCTAGCCTGGTCTGCATAGTGAATTTCAGTCCATCCAGGGCTACATAGTGAGACCCTGTCTCAAACTGAAGAAAAACTAAACAGAAAGAAACCAGTGTTCCTATGAATATATATCTTATCTATGAATCTATAATATGCTATATATTACATATACTTATATATTCATATATGATATATTTATATAATATGTTATATAATATATATAATATATATTTTACATACATACATATATATGTGTGTATGTGCAAAAAAATCTCAGGAACAGTCTATTGAACTTGGCTTTTGGCTATGCAATAAGGGAAATAGATTTCTCATAGTAAAGTTCATTTAACATATTTAAAATCTTCCCATACTTTTCTCTCATGTCCAGACTATTTAATCTTCACCACAGGAAGGGATTCTTCAGGAAGCTGTAGGACTTTCGGGTGGGATTCAAGGAGACAAAATGGGCTCCTCAAGGCTCAGAGCCTGAAGCTGAGCCACTCAAGTGTCGTCACCTACAGACTCAGAAAGGATGCATAAATGCTGGGACTGAGGGACCCTTTGTTCCAGGATGTGACAATTGTTGTCAACTTGGTACAGTCTTTGAAGGGAGTATCAGGGAGAACTTGTCCAGATCAGGTTGGCCTGTGGGAAGTCCTGGGTGTGATAGTCTTTTATTTATTTATTTATTTATTTATTTATTTATTTATTTATTTATTTATTATAAGTACACTGTAGCTGTCTTCAGACACTCCAAAAAAGGGTGTCAGATCTCATTACGGATGGTTGTGAGCCACCATGTGGTTGCTGGGAATTGAACTGAGGACCTCTGGAAGAGCAGTCAGTGTTCTTAACCGCTGAGCCATCTCTCTAGCCCGAGATAGCTGATGTTAGCTGATGAGGGAAGACCCCTCTTAGAAGTGGGTGACACCATTCTGTGGGTTTGGGTCCCGAATCATACATGTAGAATGAGCCCAGCATTGACAAACACACATTCATTCATTCATCCATTCATTCTTTCTTTCTCTGTTCTTGACTGTGTCTCTGGCCAGCTGCTTCTAATTCCTCCTGCTGCCTTGACCTCCCCACAATGATGGATTATAACTAGAGATCAGGGGCAAGATAAACCTTTCTCCTGGAAGCAGTTTTCCGCCTTCTCCTTTTTTTGTTAAAGATTTATTTATTTTATGTATACGAGTACACTGTAGCTGGCTCAGACACACTAGGAGAGGGCATTAGATTCCATTACAGATAGTTGGAGCCTCCTCCTCCTCCTCTTCCTCCTCCCCTTCCTCCTCCTCCTTCTTCTTCTTTTAAATCCTAACAACAGAAATAAAAATAGGACACACAAACACCTCACTACCACTTCTTCCAATGGGAAACCTAATGTTCCTGGTTCCATCAGTTTTGAAGGAAACAGCCTGGAATGTTCTAAAGACAGCACCAACTGATTGTGGTCTTTACCATTGTCATCAGTACTAATATAACACAGAGTTTTATCCACCAGGCCCCTCTCTGACACTGTGGGGTGCGAGTCTGGAATAGGTTCCATATTCATCCACAGTCACATGGCACCTGCATCAACTCCTCAGACCACAGTCAGTTTCTGAGCTCTCATATCTTTAAGTCAAATCTCTGTTCACACATCAAGTGAAGATGTGTGAATTGTGGGTGCTAAGACTCATCACTGCACAGGACCCCGAGAGCTGTGAGGGACACACTACCACCATTGTCACTGTCAGCTCACCCTATTGCTAAAGAGCTGTTTTGCTCAGGAATGTCAGGTGAGAGCTGGAAGAGACTTCCAAAGGAAAAGCCAAGTCCTGAGAATTAGGTCATCCATAATGGAACTCGAAACCCCCATTCTGAAAATAGACAGTTTCAGAAAGGGTAAAGAGATGACGTGTTCGGGTGCAAGGCTGGAACCAAGGCTCTTGCACACAGTCAGCCCCTCAGATGTCCCAGGGTCACTCGAATCCTGATGGTGAGCCCTGTGAGTGTCCCCAGCTGGGCCATGGCATCCAGATATTTGGTCAAACATTCTGCCGGATGGTTCTGTGGAGGATGTTTGGGGAGGATTAATATTTAAACGTATGGACTTTGCGCACAGCAGGTTACCTTTCATAATGTGTGGGCTCCATCTAACCAGTCAAGAGTTTGATCCTGAAGGAGGATGGAATTCTACCAGCCTTTGAGGTTTAACGTTAACTCTTCTCTGTGCTTCCAGCCTGTGGGGTCCTTAGCTGGCATTGGTCTTGCCAAGCCTTCAAAATCACATAAGCTAACTCCTTAAATTCTCTCTCCCTCCCCTTTGTCTTCTACTAATTCTTTCCTTCCCTCCCTCTCACCCTACACACACACTCACACGCATGTACACATACTCACACACATGCACACACATACAGACATACACACACATACACACTCATATGTGTGCACACACATACACTCACACAATGCACACACACGTACACACACACATACACCTTGGTTCAAGGTGGTTCTATTTCTCTGGAAACCCTTGACTAATATATGGCAAATGGATACTTTTCTTTCCTCCTCACTGTGACCAAACATCTGGAAGGAACAACTGAAGGGAGGAGACTGTTTAAGGTCACAGCTGGAAGGCACAGCCAATCAGGAGAAGGAATGTGGGCTGGTAGGAGTGGATTTCCTGTGGCAGCAGGAGTGTGAAGCTACTCCTTCACATCTCTGTGGATCAGCCCAGCGGGAACCTGATTCCACTGTGTTGTTCATTGCTACAACGTCTGGAGCCATTAGAAGCAACTGATGGTTACAAACCCAAAGCCGGCATGGGGGAAACAAAACGACCAAAGTAGAAATGGCTGTACCTTTAACAGAACATGTAAAGGAGCAGAGGAGGCCTCCTTAGGCTGTTTTCAAAGGAAACAACCTCAGAAGGATGGAAAGAAAATCGTTCCTGAGTGTGCCGATCTCACGTGGTGAGGGGCAGAGAAGAGGGTTTTCTAAGATGGGTCTGATGAGGGTTTGCCTGGCATTGTAGCAGCAAAGTTGAACCTGAGTTCAAGAGATGGTAATGTCCAGGACAGCCAGGGCTATAAAGAGAAACCCTGTCTCNTTGGGGGGGGGGGGGAGCACGGGGCTGCACAGTAGAACACGAACACGTACAGGTACCACAGGTACCTTCTGTTCCTTCTGTTTGGCTCTTCACACTAATACCTGGTTCTCCTCTCTTTTCTTGTCTCATTAATGGATCATGATCCACTTTGGATGTGACTGGCGCTTTCCACATACCTGGATTAGACGGCTGTGATCTTCCTCACTCTCTGACGAGGTTTGAAGGCAGCCAACCTCCTCCTGCCTCGAAGAAAGAAGAGCCAGTATTTGAGCAGCTTTTTGAGCGATGGTGTGGGTTTGAATGAGAATGTCTCCCATTGGCTCATAGATTTGATGCTTTGTCACCAGGAGTGGGGCTCTCTGATAGGATTAGAAGGATTAGGAGGCGTGGCCTGGGTCTCTCTGATAGGATTAGAAGGATTAGGAGGCGTGGCCTGGGGCTCTCTGATAGGATTAGAAGGATTAGGAGGCGTGGCCTGGGAGGCAGTGTGGCACTGGGTGGGCTTCGTGGTTTTCAAAAGCTCACACCTGGCCCAGTATCTCTGTCTCTCTGTCTCTCTGTTTCTCTGTCTCCACCCCAAATCTTGCCTGTGGATCTGGGCGTAGCTGCTGCAGCCCCATGCGTGTAGTCATGCTGCTTGTCATGATCATAACAGATCATGCAAGAAAGTGAAATCAGGGTGAGAGGGAGGCTGATGACAGCATCTGTAACCAACTCTGGCTCATCTGATGGATCATGTAAGAATTCGTGTGTAGGGTGAGTGGAGGGAGGGAAGACGCATCAGCATCAGCATCAGCATCAGCATCAGCATCAGCATCAGCATCAGAGTTTCACTACATAGCTCTGGCTATCCTGAGACTCATTATATAGATCAGGCTGGATTAGAATTCACAGAGATCTGCCTGCCTCTGCCTGTCCTTCTGAGTACTGGGATTAAAGGTGTGCACCAGCATGCCCAGTTTAAGTCATCCCAGGCTGGCCTCATTTTCCTGCCTCTGTGTCTTTAGCATATCCTATGGGGCTGCATGACCAGAGCTGGTGAAACATTTTTTTAGGACCTCAGAAGAGGTCCTAAGGCACGCATGTGGTAGGAGGGCCCAGATTGCCATGATTGTCCAGCACGGCCTAAAGAGATGGCTCAGTGGTTAAGAGCATCTGCTGCTCTTGCAGAGGACCTGGGTCTGGTTCTCAGCAGCAGCCACATGGAGGCTCATTGCTGCCTATAACTCCAGCTCCAGGGAATCCGATGCCTCTTTCCTCACTAGGCTGGAACAAACCACACTTTTATGTTGGTGGGTGGCTTGGATGCCATCTTCTGTTAATACCCCCACAGGCACTGATCACAAATACATACGATGCACAAGCAACACACACTCAGACAAAATTAAAAACAAACACCTTAATATTCTAGCACCCTGCCCCATCCCTGGGACCTAAAAAAAAAAGAGCTTCTGGTCCCTCGTGGTGGCAGCTTCGTGAGAATGGACCTTTCTCTGTTGTGTTTGTTTGTTGTTATTGTTGTTGTTGCTATTTTTTTCTATTTGTTTGCCTTCTTTACCCAAGCAGTATTTTCTAGGACCCACCCCCACCCCAAATAAACCATTTCCATTCCAATCCTTGAGTCTGAGTCTGCTATTGGGGCAGCCCATGCTGAAGCTCATGTGTATCTGGAGAGAAGGAAAGAAAGCCTCATAGTGCCAACCTGAGGGATGATGTCTCCAGTTTGCACAGAGAGAAGGATAAAGGCCAGGTTTTCCTTTTGTACGTGTTTGCACACACTTGTGGAATCCAGTGGACAGCCCCTGAGGTCATCCTCAGGAGTACTGGCCACCAGCTTTGACTAGGCCTGAAGCTCACCACTTTGAGCCTGACAGCCCCTCTCTGCCTCTCCATCACTGGGGTCAGGAGCGTGCACCACCACACCTGACATTTTGCATGTGCTCTGGGGATTGAACTCTGACCCTTATAGTTGAAAGGTAAGTACTTTCTCTCCTGAGCCCCTGGCCTCCCCAACCCAAGGCCATTATTTTCTTTTATATTCCTTCTTTCTCTTTCAACATAACGTTATTGGTTATTTGTGAATTTCACATAATAACCACAATCACACTCACTTCCCAGTCCTCCCAGGTCCACCATCTCTTCCCTTGTGACCTCATAAAAGGAAGAAGAAGAAGAAGGAGGAGGAGGAGAAGGAAGGAAGGAAGAAGGAGGAAGGAGGAAGGAGGAGAAGGAAGAAGGAAGGAGGAGGAGGAGGAGGAGGAGAAGAAGAAGAAGAAGAAGAAGAAGAAGAAGAAGAAGAAGAAGAAGAAGAAGAAGAAGAAGAAGAAGAAGAAGAAACACAGCAAGTCCAATCTGTGTTCACTCATTGGAGCATGGTCAAATTCACAGTGGCCAGCTCCTTAGAAGTGAGTCCTTCCCCACCCTCACTCCCCCCAGAAGCCATCAGCGATGGAGAGCTACACTTCAGCTATTGTTTGCTGCTATTGTTGTTTTGTTTTGATTTGATTTTTGAGACAGGATTTCTCTATGTAATGGAGCCCTGGCTGTCTTGGACTCGCTTTGTAGACCAGGCTGGCCTCGAACTCACAGAGATTCACCTACTTCTGCCTCCCTAGTGTTGGAATTAATGCCACGCATCACCATGCCCAGCACCTAGCATATTTTCTAAGAATTCTCTTCAATGGCTACATGTCTAGACTGTTTCTTTTTTGAGGGTGGGGAGAGGTTGTCACAGAGACCTTCCAGGTCTCTCATTCTCAACTGTGAGCCTGCAGTCATCGATGCCACTGACATCAACTGTGAGCCTGCAGTCATAGATGCCACTGACAGGATGCTTCCTTGTTCTTTAGAGTCAGCAGCAGTGTGGATTGTGAACTTGTGGATTGTGTCTGGCAACAGCAGAGACCATGGACCTTCACATGGCCTCTGGCAGCAACACAGGCCACGGAACTTTGTAGGCATGGAACTTTGTAGGCATATATTTTTTTCTCATAATACTTTAATAAGGGTCCAACCTCCCCTCTATCCCACCACCCACCAGAGATAAAGAAAGAGAAAAGTTATCAGGACACAGGGGAAATAGCCCTGTCTAGAAATAATTCTTTGGAGGCAAGTGCAATCTTCATTGTCAGGGTGTCAGCAGTTCAGTCCAGTAGCAAACACCAAATATGAATCAGCAGCTGCAGTCCAGTCCTCTGAGCAGACAGTACATATGACTCAGCAAGGGCAGTTCAATCCAGAAGAAGCCCCAAGACCAGTCAACAGGCCAGGGTCTGTGGAAGCAGCAAAAAAGCCGCAGTGACCTCACGAGAAGTTCTTGGTTGAGTTTCTCTCTAAGGTGTTACCACAAGCAGAGCTCAGCAATGCAGTGAAAGGCGAACCGATACACACATTTTGTTAGCAACTGATATCGAGGTAGAGCAAAGCAAACCAAACCAATGCTCCAGCTTCCACTGTCTGTGGGGTCATATTTATACTTCTTCTGAACATCGTGTGTCCTTTCACATGTCATACTTTAGCAAGACATCCTTTCACTGGTGTGCCCCAGCAAAACATCATTTGACCTAACTAATTTTTCAAAGAAACTCGAAGTTTCCACTTCAGAACTTAGCATGGTCTCTGATGGCAGTATAGATCATGGACACCATCACGGACCTAGGAGACAGCACAGGTCACGGACACCAATGTGGTCCCTGGTGACTGCACAGCCCATTGATATCAGCATGGCTTCAGGCAGCCACACAGACCACAGACATCCACGTAAATGTATAATTTCTAATAGAGATGCTCTTGATTCAGAGGGATTCTTGGCTTTGAGTGTTCCATACATGAGACTTCTCTGGTCACCGGACATGTTTAATCTGACCTTCTTCTCTGGCTTCAATTCCATACAAGGACTTGAGCTCTGAACCTGGGGTGATAGACTGCTTCATCACACCAATGCTGTTCCTCCTGGCTTGGCAGAGCCTCCTGATTTATGTGAACCGGCAGCAAAGGGGCAGAGCTGTGATAATACAAAGGCTGTGGGAAGACTAACTCCTATCAATCATCCAGCTTGGGTTTTCATTTGCTCTAATGTGGTGGACCTGACCATGGGGGCAGAGGGCTCCTGCCGGCCCCTCAGAATGAAAATGTAAAGGAATAGGTATTTTTAGAAAATCACTTTTCTGTAGCACACCCAGGGTTCTTTTAGAGATATTTTAGCTCCCCAAACTTCAAAGAGTTGGGATTTGTTTAGTGACCCAGGCTAGAGTGCTGGCACATTGGAGGGAGGAAGCATCCTGGGGCATCAGAGTCACACATTATCTTAAACATTGATTTATGTTTTTACTATTTAGTGTGTGTGTGTGTGTGTGTGTGTGTGTGTGTGTGTGTGTGTGTGTGTAGCAATGTGTCCAAGGATAATTTGTGGACCTGGTTCACTCCTTCTACCATGCAGGTACCCAGGGATGGAACTCAGGAAGATAGTTTTGGCAGCCAGTGCCTCCGCCCACCTTGCCTCTGCCCACCTGGAAATTCCACTAGCTCTTGCTGCACTTATTTTCATGGTAAAGTCACCAGTGGGGCTTCACAGCAAGTGTGTTGAGTTCTCTCTGTAGAATAGGTCCTCTGGTTCTGCCCATATTGAGACGTGCCCTTTGAAGGGTCAGATGAAAACCAGTTCCATGGCCAGGCCTGGTGGCTCCCGCTTATCAACCAAACCAAACCACACCCCCTCCCCCCAACAAGCAAGCAAGCAAATGAGCTCAACTAGGAGATACCGTGATTTGACCGCCCAGCCCTCCCACACACCCACGACCTTTGACCCTCAGCCCACTCACACAACCACGACCTTTGACTCCCAGCTTTCCTCCACACCAACAAAACTGAGCAAGGAAGTGGTAGGAAGACTGTCAGGAACTGGCCTCAAGACTCTTGAGTTCTGTCTTCTGAGGGCACAAACACAGAGCAGGAGAGTATGTTTATGTTTGTGTATTTAATAGTGTTTCTCTGAGAGAATACTGTTCCCAGGCCAGGACCTTCCTTCTCTACCTCAGGGGAGGGAGAGGGTAACGGCGTTACATTTATCAAGACAGTTCAGTGGTTTCCCTGGAACCTCCCAGAATGATGTGCAACCTGCTGCCACTCTGGGGAATGTGAGAGGGAAAATCAGGTCACAAGGTTGAGAGCATGGCACTTGCTGCAAGGTGGGGGGCTGGGCTGGGTGGAGGTGAGCCTGGCAGGGTGGAGGTGAACCGGGCAGAAGAGAGGACCAGCAACAGTGGAACTGAGAGCTGGTCAGAGCTACAGCAAAAGCTTAAACACAGAGAAGTGCTAGGGGGGTAGCTCAGGGTATCCCAGTGGATGGCCCACAGGGCATCCTGAGAAGCAGAGACAGACACCTGCCAGATCAAGAGGGCCGAACACAACCCTGCTCACAGTCAAGCTTGTTTCCCATTCCCTGCCCCGCTGTCCACTGCCCACCACCCGATAGGCTGGCCAGCGACTGTGTGGCTGAGTCCTAGGGTAAGAAGAACTCCTTGGCAGGACACCTCCCATAATGGGGGTATGCCAGGGACAGGAGCTATCTGGAAGGGATAGCCGGCCACACTCCACATAAGAGGCTAGGGTCCAATGATGTCACAGATTTAGCTCCTGGCTGCCAGGCTGATCCTGAGCCCATTAAGAATGTGCAGGCTGAGTGGTTTAAATCCTGGCAGGAGTCTCCTGGGAGGGAGCCACGTCCCTGCAGGCAGGAGATCTTCCTGGGAGACTGGGAAGAGCAAGAGTTAAAATACAAAATGCTTAGACAAGGAGCCCTTCAAAGGGCTCCCACAGAGCCCACGCCCCTATCTGCATCCTCCCACCTTACCCCACAGTGGCTCACAGGAGTTCAGATGATGGCGTGACCCCGTTTCTTCTTTTATCATGTCTGATAGTCTTGTGTGGTTTTGATGACCTGATTCTAACACGGCCATGTGCCCCTACAGCCCCAATTCACTTGGATAAACTTATCGGGTGGCTCCCTTTCTGTTTCCAGAATAAGTCATGTATCAGTCTGAGATGGCTGTATATACAGACAGATAGATCATGTATGTACAGACAGATAGATCATGCAGTTTCCTGCTTCACCCAGGGCCTGCAGGCCTCCTCTCTCAAAAAACGAGTCAAAAAGCTGCTTGTAAAATGGAGTCTTCTGAGGTAAGGCACAGACTGAGAAAGCACTGCTTTATATAGTCTGGAGTCATTTAGAGCAGGGCACAGCTTGATCTCCACAGAGCCTCTCCTCGGCCCCCACTTAGCTGCATTCTACCCGCTGCTTAGATGGGGGAGGGGGGTGTGCTTCACCGGCTAGGAAAGGGCCTGTCCTGTTTTCCAGCACTCAGCAGGTGAGCAGTGGGGATGGGCAGCCCTCTCCATTAGACCACCCACTCTCACCCCCTACCTCAGTGAGCATGCCTGAGCAGGTGTGCCCCCGAGATTTAAATTCTCAAAGGATGAAGAAGCCTGGATTTGAAGCACAAGCCCATCCCAGCTCCCAGGCCCCAGGCTACGTGGTACTTTCCCAGGAATCGCAGAAGAACTCTCTGTTTTCTTTTTGAACACAGAGGACTCTGTTGAGGACCCTAGATGGAGAACAGGAAACCTTGCTCCCTCCCAAACCCTCATCCCATCCCTGCCGAGCCCAGGCTCTGTGGAGGGAGAGAGGACATCAGAGCAGGGCACGCCCTTAATATCTCAGCCAAGGAAGCCAATGAGGGACATCAGCTCCCATAAGCACCCCACTGAAAACCCTCCCTTGGATTGGAAGGCACTTTTGTTACTGTGCGGATCTTGTGCGCCTCCCCCGCCCCCCAGTGTGACTATCCAGGCAGCATGGAGGATATTCTAAAGACAGCTGTGTCTTTCCTTTTGGCTATCCAGAATTTTCTCCCAAGAATCGCACACTTGGACAAGGAAAAGGCTAAAAACCTGCTTCCAGCCAGAGGAGCAATTCTACCCCAGGAAGATTTCACACCCCGGACAACATGTCAGGCCATCTTACAGAGAGGCCTGAGTCTAGACAGTGATCATGGGTCAGACTTGACAGAATTGGCTCACTGCCCTGCCTCATTTGCTCTATTGAAACCTAAACCTCAGGTCGAGACCCTACAAATGGACTTTGGGGGATCCCTGAACTTCTCTGTTCCTCTCCCTAATGTGGTCACATTGAACAAATCTTTCTTCCCACTTTTTACCACTGGTTTTGGAGATGCTGAGGACAGCTTGCTGAGGCTGCTGAGGCCCAGGCTCACAGGTCGGGGAACACCAGCAGCCTGGAGCTTTTCTGCTCCACAAGCCTCATTGCTAACGCAGAACCTGCTGTTCTCACCCTCTTCTCAAGGAAGCCATTGTTGATCCGCTGTCCAAGGAGACCCACAGTCCTGTGCTGTCACTACCTGTGCAGTCCCACCAAGATCTTTCCTGCTGAGGACACCCTTCTGTAGCCTCTCTGAAATGCAGGTCTCTTGAGAGCACAGAGCCCCTGACAGCTGTCACAAACAAGCAGAATGGGGGTATGCCATGGACAGGAGCTATCTGGGAGGGATAGCCGGCACAGAAGCAGGCCACACTCCACATTTGCTGGAAGCTGAGCCTGTATTCACTGAAACATGAGGCTGGAGATGCCTGGGAGACAGCTGGGATGCCTGGCTGGACTCAAGGGAGAATCTGAGCCTGGGATATACATTTCAGAGTCTTTCTCATAGAGCTAAGAACCAAAACACTGGGTGTGCCCAGAAGGGAACAAAGTCAGAGCCTTGGGCAACAGCCACACCCACCTAATGCCCAGTCCCGGCGGCTTGTGAATACTTCCCCTGCCTCAATGACAGTTCTGCAGAACTGCCACCCAGGGTCCTCCCAGGGCTTCCCTGTCCTCCTGGCAGCTGCTAGCAGCTGCTGGCGGGAGGCTCTCCCCTGCTCTGCATAAGGGAGGCCATCTGCAGGGCGAGTGCAGAATTTACAATGGACATGAGTGCACTAGACAGGGGCTTAGATCAAAGAGGGTGCCCGAGTTTGTGAAGTCCTTTCATCTTCTCTGATGAAAGGTGATACAGAAATGTGAAATTAGGATGATTGTTTCACTGGGTTCCGGACAGAGCTGGACCGGAGCTCACCCAGATGGCCAAGAGAGATGACCCGTGTGGATGGCTCTATAACACACAGACAGGCCAATCACATAGTCTAATTCTCTGGTATGTGTTGGTCAGTTACATCATCTAAGTGACTTTTATGGTCCTACAAAGAATCACAGACTTGAATTCCTATAGATGTAGCATGAAATGTACATATTTTGTTAATATTTGTAGAAAAAGCCATATAAGTTGGTAAAGGAAACAGTAAGGACATACGGGTCTGTCAGGGAGAGCCTGGGAGAGACACCACCCCTAGAATAAAGTGCTCACTTCACTTCACAGGGATCAGTAGGAAAATTAACAAGGACCCCGTTCTGTTCCATAATTCATTCTCTTTGTTTTAGACATTGAGCTAAGCTGGTGACTCAAAACCACGAGGAAGCTTTTAAACCCAGATCTGGGCCTGGCAGTTTTTGCCTTCCCAGTGACTTCTCCCATCATTAGGGAGATGGACATCATGCCAGCTTGTCATTCAAATTCCCTTCCAATTTAACTTCGTGTCCTTCACGGGCACGCGCTGTTACCTCGCAGCCGATGATGCTGGTTTTCAGGCTCGCAGCACTTGTGGCTGGATTTAGAGGTCCTTGGCTTGGGGCTAAGTTAAGACTCGGGAGTCTGAGGGGAGACGGAGAGCTGTCTGTCTCCCTGTATTTACCTGACCTTGTAAACAGGGGACCAGCTGCTGTTTCCTGCTTTCTGCCACTGGGGAAAGTGGAAGGCCACAGGAAGGTGACAGCTGAGGGTCCCACAGTGGGTCCCCAGGGTGGGTCACTCATCGGGCTGTCAATGCAGCTGTTGCTTGCTTGGGTTGGGGCCCTGTGCTAATTTGGACACTGGCATCCCGGTGACAGCAGCAGCAGAGAGGGCAGGGAGATAAGGAAAGGGGGAACTTTGAAAAGGCTCCAAATGATAGTTGGCTTGCTGGTGACATGACATCCTCCCCCCACCCCCCCAGCCACCACTCCCCTCATAGGGATGTTGGAGATATCGGTAAGTGAGCTGAGTACATTTGCAATGGGTTGGGCAGCAGGCCCTACAGAGTCATGCTGGTGGCTTCGAGAGCAGAGGACCTACCTAGCCCATGGCTGCCGTCCATTCCTTGCAGCCTCCTTCCCTGATCCTGTTTTCATGCCAGGAGAGAGAAGACTTTCTCCTTGCAGCCAGGGAGAAGAAATACAGCATAGAGGTGCCAATTTATAAAGAGTGTCATGACCCATGTTTAAGTGGCTCAGATGCTTGGGGTTTGACAGTTTTGCCTTGATCCACTAGCCCCATACCTAAAGCTCAAAACCTGGTTACAGCTTTTGGGGTTATCACCACCAGGGCCCCACCCACACCACCATGATACTACAGACACCACCAGGGCTCCAGTCACACCACCATGATACTACAGACATCACCAGGGCCCCAGCCACACCACCATGATAATCCAGACACCACCAGGGCCCCAGCCACACCACCATGTCTCTCTTTGGAATGGAAGGGCAGTTTCCCTTCACTATTTCAGACTCTACTCAGCTAGAGACGATAAGCACATTTTATAAGTATAAGTCATTGTTTAGGAGTCAGTCAGGGTCACACCCTCTGATCATGAAGCCACGATGCCCACCTGAGATACTGCAAAGTTCCATGGATTCCACCCAAGAACCCCCCTGAAGATGCCCCTCTGAGTCAAATGTTGCTATGGGCCTTAGGTGGAAAGTGTGGGGACAGGTTTTCTCCATATCTAGCATCTGTTTAACTTTTATACAGTCTCTCCCCAAATGCCAACAGTGTCACAGAAGAGACAGCTGTCCCCCTGGCCACCCACCCTCACTGAGCAGCCAGAATTGATATGGCAAACCTAGATCTAATTACCCAGCGCCTGCCAGAGCAGAGAGGTAAGGCAAAGCTCTCAGGAGCATTTCTGCAGAAGAGGTGATCACACTGCACAGTAGGATTTCCAGCAGCTAAGATCACTTGCTCTGTAAACCGAGAGGACACGATGCAGGTCAGACAGCACCAAATAGGGTTACTTGGAGAAAAGCTGTGTCTCCAGTCTCTGCTGAAACTGAAGGTGACAGTATGGGCAGAGGCCAGCCTGAGGCCACTGTTGTAGAGGAGAAGGGTCAGTGACAAGAGAAGCTTCCAACGTGGAGAACACAGAGCTAAGCAAAAGCTCTGGGTCTTGGCTCTGGCCTCATCCGTGGCAACAAACCTTTCAGAGCTTCTGGTTTTTTTTTTTTTTTTTTTAAATATAATCTTGTGTTCTTTTATGTGCACATGTGTATGCGTGTGCCTTCCTGTCTGTTCGTTTACCATGTGTTTGCAGTAAGTGTTCTTAGAGGCTGTGAGCTGCCATGTGGGTGCTGGGAATTAAACCCTGGTCCTCTGCAATAGCAGCAGGTGCTCTTAACTACTGAGCCATTTCTGCGGCCCCAGAATGCCTGATTTTTCTAGGAGGATAGAGTGAAGATTTCTTCAAACTTTTAAAATTTATTACTGAAGTTTCCACGAAACACTCCATCTAAGGCTTTGACCCCGTCATTTTATGCAAAGTTTTAGCAATTGAATGTTTTAGGGGCCTTACTGATCATTAATTTAAAAATACAAATAAACAAACAAACACCAAACAAACAGAGTTTGGAAATAGTACCCTGGCATGAGCTCTCAAAGTGTCAGAGACAGAGAGCTTTAGGGAGGGAGAATGGATTGGTTTTGTCTCTTTTGTGGTATGTATAACTTGGAGTAAAACTCAGAATAGTATATCCAAGAATAAATTTCATCCTTTAAATATTTAAAAAAATAAACAATTTTTTTGCCAGTATTCTTATCCTGGCCCCACTTCTTGTCCTGTCTACCTCCTGACTGTGAATACAATGTGACCAGTCAGACCCCACACCTGCTGCGTGCCTCCTTAGCCACACAGATGACTATATTTTCTCAAATGGTGGGACAGAGTAAAACCCTTCCTCTCTTCCCATGCTTTCAGGCGTTTGGTCTCAGCCAGGAGAAAAGCAGTTAACACAGTTTAGCAGCAGGGAAAGGTCTCCCAGGGTAGCCTTGTCTTGTCTTGTTTGTTTTTAAGGGGAAATTATCTGAGAAATACTACATGGAAAGATAAAAGCATATAGGAAAAAGCTGTTTTGTGATTGGTTCAAAACCTGTCTAATTAAGGATAAGAATCTTTGAATTTAAATCTGCACATGGATGACCTCAGGGAGCTAAAATAACCATAATATGAATGGAGTAGCATTGAGCCAGGCTGTGGTGGTGGCTGTGGTGGCCCTGGCCTTTAATACCAGCATTCTGGAGGCAGAAGCAGGCAGGTCTCTGAGTTTGAGGCCAGCTTGGTCTACAGAGGGAGTTACAGAACAGCCAGGGCTACACAGAGAAACCTTGTCTAGAAAAACAAATAAATAAACAACAAATAAAAAATAATGGGGTAGTGATATTGTTGCTTTATGTGGTACATATACACACACGTACATATCTACAACTATATGAGTGTATAAAGTTGATCTTCATAGGCATAGAGACTCAGGAATATTCAGTGTCTAATTCCTGCTGTTGTGACTTAGGTAGGTGTGGTAGGGTGGTGGGCCATGAACCCACTACACAGGAGCTTTGATCTACCCAAGACTGGATCACATAATCTATTCAGAGAGTGACCTCTCTGCTCTTAGCTCAATCAGCCAGCTGGAGCTGTACAGGTAAGAGGCAGTAAGATTTCTCAAAGAGGGGAGAAGTTTATAGACAGGAGGCCAGTAGTGTGTGTGTCCATGGGGAAAGCTGGGAATGATTTCTGAGCCACATGACTAGGGAAAGAAAAGTTTGGTTAGGAGCAGCCTGGCTAGGTCAGACTGCTGATGGTGGGACAGACTGGAGGATCTGTCACATCCACAGCAAGTAGCTTTTCACCTCAAAGGAAACCAAGTTCCTGCCCACAACCTTTGCAGGTCTGAATACAGGTATTTTGTATAAGGTTTTCAAAGACATTGTTTAAAACAACAGCAACAACAAAAAGCCCAACAATATTGTGCACTGATGTTTGATGAGCCCTGCATTTCTCACATCTACAAAATCACATTCGGGCCCTGGGATCCTATTTCCAATAGCTGCTGCAATGTCCAGGGAGACAGATTCTCTGAAAGCCCGAGACAGACAGGGTTTCTCTGTGTAGCCTTTTCGAGACAGGGTTTCTCTGTGTAGCCCTGACTGTCCTGGAACTCACTCTGTAGACCAGGCTGGCCTCGAACTCAGAAATCCACCTGCCTCTGCCTCCCAAGTGCTGGGATTAAAGGCGCGCACCACCACTGCCCCGCCGAACTTTTAAGTATCAGACACCAATAGCTTTAGGGTTTAGCACCGCTGCTCAGCCATGAGAATGTAGCCAATCTAGGATGAGATGAGATCCTTCACTCCAGGGGAGGTCCCAAAACAGAAACCTGCCCTGGCTTCTCCTGAGAATTTACAATGTATGTTTAAAGAGAACTTTCTGGAAACAGTGTTTCAGTGACTCTTAACCAGTGGCTGTAAGTCAGAGAACTGTGGAAAGGCAGCCCAGGGACCTACTGGGAGGGGACCAGGTCCTTCTCAATCCCGCTGGGAGGAGACAGGGTCTTTCTCGATCTGGACCTCACGGTTTGCTCCTGGGCTGCTCTCTGCTCGGGATGCTTTCCTCTCTCTATTCTTTCATTTATTTGGTTCTGGTCAGGGTCTCATGCACCCCCACTGCCTCTACCTCCCAGGTGCTAGAACTACAGACATGAGCCACCACACAGTTTATGCATTGTTGAGATTCAAACCCAGGGCTCCAAACATGCTAGATCACTTTAAATTACAGGTGGGATTCATTTGTTGAAAATGCTAACCCCATATCCCAGAGAGGGACAACTATTACAAGGTACAGGCTTGTGTGAAGGTGAAGGTAGTTTCAGTGCTAGCTGTGAGTCAGGCATAGGTCTACATTCCAGAGAGCAGAGTCAGAGCCTTTGCAGGAGAAGAGAACTGGGCCTTGGCCTGCGTTCCTACTTCCCTGCTCAGCTCATGATCCCTCTTCACATCCCACAGTCACAAGGCTAGGCTTCTAGAAAAACCCCCTTCCCCCATGTTTTATCTGGCAGAACACTGGGACAATAACTGGACTGGCTTCAACTGACCAGGAAACCAAAGCCCTACAGAAAGACGCCTCATGAGTCCTGCCAAACTTCGTGTTCCCTGCCAGTCCTGGGCTGGCTGGACAAACAACCCTGCCAGCGTTTGCATTTGTGAGGAGGGCAAATGTGCTGTGTGGAACCACAGAATGGAAGTTATGTACTTTCAGGGACACAGTACAAGCAAGCGCAGGCTCGGTTTCCATTATGTGGCTTCCGAAAGGGCTTCACCTCCTGCGTGGAAGGGAGTGGGCTCTGGGGCAACAAAGGCGTTGCCTCTGTGGCTTTTCTAAAGCAGTATGTGTGTGCTTGTCAAAACATACCTTTCCTGCGAACTTTGAAGACAGGGTCTGTCTGCCTGCCAGAAAGGGGAAGAGAGAAAATTCCACTCTGCAGCCCCTTTGGCCTGTGCACAAGGCAGGATCCTCTCTCACAAAGGCATTCCTTCATAGTTGCAAAACCAGCTTCCCCAGAGATTTCCCACCACCGCAGTTTGACTGGGTCTGTAAGGTGGAGAGCTGACACCCGGGGGTGTTTTCTCCATCAGGAAATAGAAAGGTAAATAAAGCTTTGCTCCGTGGAGGGCCAGGACCCCCAGGGCTTAGGGAATTGTGAAGAGAGTGTCTGTTAAAAACTCCTTCTTTCTGCGGCTGCAATCATCCCCTTCACCGGAAGCAAACTGCTGTAACCCCTCTGATAGGAGTAGGGAACCACCCCCCCACCTCCCACTCCACCCCCGCATTGGGAGATAACCTGGGCCTGTACCTGGGGCAGAGCTTTCAAACCCCACATGGGATCGAATCAACAGATTGTGTGTCCATGCCTCCCTATCTTAGAAGTTTGATCTGCATTCAGCCTCTCTCTGGAGTCACAAGAGGACCTCCAACCAAAGCAAAGTTCCAGTCAGTGGGCCCCTGTCTACAGTAAACAGCACAGACATGCCCTCCCACTACCCAGTGGCCCCATTTCCTTGCTGGCTCCAGATTCTCAGCTCATTCTCAGCTCATTCTCAGCTGAGGGTGAGGGAGATATCAGTTAAGTATCTCCTGTGCAAGCCTGAGATCTGAGGTCAGCCTCAAAAACCCAGGCATGGAGGTGAGCATCTGTACTGTCCGGTGCTGGAGGGAAGGGGCTGACACAGGAACATTCCAGGACCCTCCTGGACAGCCAGTCTTGCTGAAATTGGTGAACTTTCAGTTCAAAGACAGACCTTGTCTCAAAAAGTAAAGACACTGGCTGGGAGTGGTGGCACACGTCTTTAATCCCAGCACTCGGGAGGCAGAGGCAGGCGGATTTCTGAGTTCAAGGCCAGCCTGGTCTACAAAGTGAGTTCTAGGACAGCCAGGGCTATACAGAGAAACCATGTCTTGAAAAAAAAAATAAAGACAGATGTCAGTTGAGAAAGACATCTGGGGTGCTGGTCTCTGGCATTCATGCATATATATGCATACATACATGCAACCAAGCACACACATGTATACACATACACAGGAAATAATAAAAAAAGAAACTGCTTTGATTAATGTCTAATTCATTGTACATTCACATAGCCTTCATTAAAGGGCCTGAAAAATGACACTGTGAAATAGCTAAATGTAACCCCTTGCTTTATGTTTGTTTAGCTAGGAAAAAATTCCCTTATTATAACCATCACAAAGTTGAACTACTTCACTCAGCCCCAGCGGCCTGACACAATTCATGGTGAATTCAAAGGAGGTCACTATTTTCTGAGGTCAACTTTATTTTTTTCCCAAGTAGAAGTTAAGTGCCACCGGAATCCAGCCTTCCAGTATGGCGTCTGTTTGACTCACTGTGTTTGCCCACATACCAGGTGGACCTCAGGAAGCCACAGAAACAATGTAGCAGGGATAAGGGTGAGACCACTTAGGGAAATAGTATCTGGCCAGAAACCTGAACTGTTTTCTGCTGGCAGAGGCTGGGCAATATGTAAAAGCTGGTTTCCTATTGCACATAACTTTTAAAGATTGATTTATTTGTAGGTATACTTGCATGAGATTATGCATACCATCTGCCCGCGGTGTCCTCAGAGTTAAGGTTACAAGCAACTGTGAGCCACCTGATGTCAGTGCTGAGAACCAAACCCAAATCCTCTAGAAGAGAAGTAGGTCCTCTAACCCTGGGCTGTCTCCCCAGCCTTCTACATAGATTTTACTATTATAAAATTTATTGAACTGTTTTTGTCTCTTCCTTCCTTCCTTCCTTCCTTCCTTCCTTCCTTCCTTCCTTCCTTTCCTTTGTTGGCATTTTGCCTGCATGTATATCTGTGTGTAGGGCTTGAATCCTGGAGTTACAGAGCTGTGAGCCACCATGTGGCTGCTGGGAATTGAACTTGGGTCTTTCCCAGCCCCACTTATCAAACTGATTTTCAGTGCTCTGTTCTCTTGTTATTCTGGAATGGCAGCTCAGCAGTTAAGAGCACTAGCTGCTCTTTGGAGGACTTTGGCCTGGTTTCCAGTGCCCACATGTGAGTCACAATCACCCTTAACTACAGTTCCAGGGGATCCAATGCCATCTTCTGGTGTCAGCAGAAACCAGGCACATATGTGATGTGCATATTTATGCAGACAAAACACTTACTTACAACATAAAAATTAAAACAAAAAAAATTTTTTTAAAGAGAAGGGCTAGTGCCTGAATCCCAAGGCTTCCAATTGCCTAACTCAGAGTCTGAGACAAGGAAAAGCACCCAGAGGTATAGAATTGGTGAGCAGTCGTCCCGAGGCTCAGCTCTGACCTAGGATGCAGTCCTGCTTTCTGTTGCTGTGATCAAATACTCTGATCAAAGCATCTTGGGGAGGAAAGGGTTTATTTGGTTTACACCTCCAGGTCACAGACCATTATTGGAGAGAAGTCAGGGCAGGAACTTGAAGCAGAAACCTTGGAGAGATCCTGCTGGCTGGCTCCCTCTCAGGATTATGCTCGACTAGCTTTCTTTCTTTCTTTTTTTTTTTTTTTTTTTTGGTTTTTCGAGACAGGGTTTCTCTGTATAGCCCTGGCTGACCTGGAACTCACTTTGTAGACCAGGCTGGCCTCGAACTCAGAAATCCACCTGCCTCTGCCTCCCAAGTGCTGGGATTAAAGGCGTGCGCCACCACACCCGGCTTCGACTAGCTTTCTTACACAGCCCAGGACCACCTACCCAATGCCGCCAATAGTGAGATGAGCCCTCCGGTATCAAGACTATCTCTTATAGACATGCCCAGTGGCCAGTTGCATCTGAGAAACCCGTCAATGGAGACTCCCTTCTCTGGTAACTGGAGGATGTGGTCAGCTGACAGTTAAAGTTACCCAGAGCTTGTAAACTCTAGAGTGCCTGTTTATTACCACGGCCTCAGTGAAAGACAGATTCAGTGAAAGACAGATTCTGACTTAGGAGTGAAGTCTTCCCTCTTAGCAAGGTCTTTCTCGAGGGGACACCAATGCTGTCAGTCAAGGATCACAGTGAAAAGCAGATGTCCTGATGCTATAACAGCAAAATGGTTTCAGGTATCGTAGCAGAGAAAGAAGGCTTCCCTATGATCCCACGGAGGCTTAGGTCCAAAGGCAACATGGGAAGGACTGTGCAGAGAGTCTACTGCTGCTGCTCCAGTTCCTTTGTGTGAGTGTGTCTGTATAGGATGGGCGCAGGTGCATGTGTGTGTGTCTGTATAGGTGAGTGTATGTGCATGTACATATGTTTGTGTCTGTATAGGTGGGTGTGGGTGCATGGGTGAGTGTCAGTGTATGTGTGTGCTTGGGTGTGGAGGCCAAAGGTCAACCTCAAGGTCATTCCTCTGGCACTATCCACCTAGTGTTTTGAGACAGGGCATTTCTCCTGCCTGGGGCTCACCAAGTAGGCTGGGCTGGCCAGCGAGGCCCAGAGACCTGCCTGTCTCCACCTGAGATTATAAGCACCTGCCATAGGAGCCAGCTTCCCTGTGTGCTCTGAGGACTGGATGGGCTCTGCATGCTTACGTGGTGAGTACTTCACAGACTGAGCTTCTGTCCCCAGCACCTCCCGCCTCCTACCCCTTGCCTCTTTTCTCCTGCACCTCAGAGAATTTGCTCCCAGAACAGTTTGTACTCGGGTTCATGCCCTGATTCTTGACTGCATTTCTCACTCTATGAAATATTCCAGTTTGACAGTAGCAGATGAGATAAGCCCTGTGTTTTCAAACTGTATTTCCTGGATCTTTCTAAATAAATTCTCATTATTAAGTCTGCAGAGGAAATGCTTCTGCTGGTCCCGGATGATTGCAGTAGGAGCTGATGTCATTCCAAACCCAGAGGTCACTGGGGGATGATCCTTTCCGCTTTGGCTGACATGTCTCACTCAAAGAACCATGCTTTGCAGGTGTTCCTGAGGAAGAAGTTCAAGAGACAGGGGCCATGAGCCACTCAAGGGAAGGACTGCCACCCCACTCTGAGTAAGGAAAACAGAGGCCTGCAATGAAGCATGCACCATCACCCTGGAAGAAGATTTCATGTGCTTATCATAGATAGTGGTCATCTTTTATGAATTTCTACATAATACCATCTCTGATTTACAGCCACCCACCGTGACCTCCCTGTGGCACATTTACTCTCTCAGTCTATTTTACATTTCTCTAACATAATACCCAAGGCTGGACAATTTATACCATGGTGGAGAAACAGAATAGGAAACAGCTCATGCAGAAGGAAGCAAGGGTGGCCTTGAGTAGAGCAACCCACTCTTGCAGTACAAATTCAGTCACATGAGAGCCGGGACCTCTCTCCTCCCCATGACAGCGTTAATCTAGTCATGAGGACCACTCTCCTGTGTTCCAGCTCCTGCAGTGAAAAGGTGCCACTTTCCCCACCCTGGGGACCAAGGCCCCAGCAATGGATGACTGAGGAGCTTTCTCTGCTGTCCAACTTTATTGGCTTTAAGTTGCTCATACTGAGCAGTTCATAACAAAAGAGAACCAATGAGCTAAGACTCAAATGACTAAAACAAACGGATATGGTGACCCTATGCCAGTCAGCATGCAGTCAAAAGAAATAAAGAAAAATTAAACGGTTAATTCCGGTTAATTCCAACCTTTTTCCTCCTTCTTCTTGCAAAGGGGTTTCAAAGACCCAAGGACAGCACAGTCAGAGTTATCCTGGTGAGGTCCCACTTCTCAGCACCAACTATGTAACTCTGCCCATTGTGGGAAAACAGACAAAATCAGCCTACCCATCTCAATAGCCCATGCATGGAATCAGCTGGGTGCCCAGCAGTGGGTGGGTGGGTTTTTAAACAGTGTGAATCTCCACAGTGGAACTATTAATCAGCCATAAAGAAGAATCTGCCACTTATTGGGAAATGGATGGAACTGTTGATGAAACAAAGCCGGGCAGTAGTGGCACAGGCTTTCAATCCCTGCACTTGGGAGGCAGAGGCAGGTGGGTTTCTGTGAGTTCCAGGCCAGCCTGGTCTACAGAACAATTGCCAGGTGAGTCAGGGGTACTATACAGAGAAGAGAAACCCTGTTTTAACAAACAAACACCCCACCCCAACCCCAGTGAATGCAATAAGTGGTTCTCAGAAAAGCATCCCGCATCACATCATATGTATAAGAAGACAGGAGGAGGGACACGAAGAGGCATAAATGATCAACGGATGCCACAGGCAGGTGATGTAACATGGAGTTGATTTTTCTGAATAATAAGTATATGCTTTTCTTTTTCTTTTTCTTTTCTTTTTTTTTTTTTTTTTAAGAACGGGTACAGCCTGGTTGGAGGTTACATGGTGATGCTCTTGGGGAGAAACTTACATGGAACATGTCTGGCTCCTCCTCCTCTTCCAGCTTGTGTCTTATCTTCTGACCCCTGTTCCTACTCACCATCCCGCCAGTGTCATCAGCCAGGAGAACACCACTAGAATCAGAACCAGGGAGCCTTTCCCCTCCTGTACTTTCAGCCTCCAGAACTGTTAGCTAAATCAACTCTTGTTCTTTATAGCTACCCAGCTTCTGACATTGCAACAAAACCAGACAAATATATGCATTTATGCCCCTCCTCCACTCATCTATGCCCCTCCCCCACTTATCTATACCCTCTCCACAGCCATCTATGCCTCTCCCTGAGCTGTCTATGCCCCTCCCCCACTTATCTATGCCCCCTCCCCAGCCGTCCATGCCCCTCCTCAAGCCTTACATGCTTTGATCATTCACATTCATGTTTCTGCTGTGTCAACAAGTCCAGAAAAATGTGATTGACGGCTTACGCTATCTGGGTTCCTGAGGAGATGGCGGGAGCTGTATAGAAGTGAACTGTCGAGAGAAATAATGGAGGCCAAGATATGTTTCTGATCAAGGTCCTTAGGTTTAATGCTTAGAGTCTTAGGTTAAAGCAGGGTTTTCCATCCACTCCGCCATCCTATTCCCCGGGCCCCTGGCTCCATCTTGGAGACCATGTGGAGCGGTCGTCTTCTTCCTGGAACATCAGGGCAGCTCTGGGCAGGCCTGCAGCAGAGACTTGGATGTGGGCAGCGGTATCTGCATAACAAAAGGAGCCAGCCTCGCTGGAGGGACAGGGAGCCCGGCCTCAATGGCATCAGGTCTGAGCTCCCAGCCTGGAGCCGGCATGGGGAGAGGGGGACCACAACTGACACTGAGCCAAAGGATGGGCAGAGTCAGCCCAGTTATCCCAGCAAAGGCCCAGCCATGATGGGCAAAGGCCCAGCCATGATGGGCAAAGCCAGCCGCCATCGACCTCCTAGCCGACCACAAGATCATGAGAGCCAAGACCAGATGAACCAGGCCAAGACCAAAGAATGGCCCAATTGAGGCTCCCCAGCATGTTTGTGTAATTCTAGGGTATACTAGTCTAAAAATAAACAGCTATGGAAATGCGCCATTCCCAACAGAACTTCCACATTTACACATAAGACAACTTATGTTACATGTTAGCCAAGACTAAAGTCTTGTGATACACACAAGGACATGCATACAAATGTGCACATTCAGCATACATGTGGTAGATATTCCTTGGCTTTTGATGAGTTAATTTCTGATAAACTAATTTTAAGTTGTAAAGATCATAAGATGCAAAATGCATTTGGTGAAACAAAGTAGTCTGTAAAGTTGCTTATTATGCACATATGAGGATCGAGTCTGACTCTCAGAACCAACCAGAAGCAAGATGTGGGTACGCAGGCCAGGAATCTAAACCCAGGGAGCTGGAGAGAGGAAGGTTTCTGGAGCTCTGCCCAGTCAGCCTAGGCTAGTTGGTGAGCCCTGGGTCTTAAAAAGGAAGGTCTCAAAAAGAAGACTGATTAATAAAGACACCTAATGCAGAGTACTGGCCTCTACAGGCACTGTACACATGTGCACACACACACACACACACACACACACACAGGCACATATACATATTCACACATGCACACTCACACACATGCACATACACATTCACACACATACATAGGCATACATATATGCATGCACACACACATATGCACACTCACACACACACACACACACACACACACACATACACATGTGCACACAGTGTGTTTAGTAGCTTTAACCTTCTAAGCATAATGACTTATCAAGACAGAGCACTGTAGGGTTCTGGTATCTCATTCTCAATGGTCACATGACTGGTTGGGAGTTGTACCTCACTGCTGGTCAGTGTGACAGAGAATCAGAGATCACAAGGTCACAGGGCTGACTGGACACTGAAGTGCATGGCTGCCACTTCATGGCCAAGCTGAGAACACTTGAGCTGAACCCTTATAGGTCGTGACCATCGGTAGATCAGTCTGGTCATGAATGAGAAGCCAGGCACACATGGCTCCCTCTCTGCCTCTCACTTTCCATGATTTATCCTGTGCCTAGCACAGAGTGGAGCTTTCCATTGATGAAGGCTGAATAGATAGGTCTTCCCCACCTATCTTCAGAGAATGCAATGGTTTCTAGCTCCAGACTGAAATCAACTCTAAATAAAATAATTCCTTCCCAAACTTGGAATGGCCGGTGAGGACCAGAAAGTGCCTAGTCTGCTACCCACAAAGCCAGTCCTCTCTGGTCTCTAACCTCTCTCAGGATGCACATACCTGGCCTTCAGTGACGGTGGCTCACAGCAGAGCTGGGCAAGGTCCTGTGAGAAGCAATGGTCCTCACTTCATAATAAGAGCACGAGGGACTTGAGAAGCCAAGTGAGGCTGTTTATGACCTTGAGAAGCTGGTTGCTGGCCCAGAATGCCCTTCCCTGGTTCCCTCATTAACCCCACTTCGGGGCCCCAGCTTTCCTCCTAGATTAGGTTTTTTTCCTAAGAAAACCTTGCTTGTGTTCATGTGCATTTTGCATTCTGTTATCGGGAGCATGACCTTGTGGCAAGGTTGGCTGTTAGCAATTTTCTGCTCTAAGTTTCTAGTCTGGGTTGTTAAAGGGGAAGGGGGTGGCTTAGTAGGTCAGCAGTTAGCAGAGGTCTATAGCTCCCTGCTCATCTGTTCTTGGGCCTAAGCTGACTCAAGAAACCTTTGAAAATGAACCATCTGAGGCTGCAGAAACAGCTTGGGGTTAAGCCTGCTCTTCTGGAGGACCTGGTTCAATTTCCAGCATCCACATGGTAGCTCACAACTGTCTTCAACTCCAGTTCCAGGGGATCCTGTGACTTCTTCTGGCCTCCATAGGCACCAGGCTTGCGTGTGGTATATAGCCACACATAGAAACTTACACATGCACACAGGCAAAAGACCCATACACAGAAGTATTTTCTCATTAAAAGAAAAAAGAAAAAGAAAAAACACTCTCTTCTCTTACAGTAGGAGACACGTTTTAGAGAATGTGTGGGTCCCCATTCATAACTCAGCCGCTATACTGTTCATCTGCATGGAACAAACAATGGCTGTAATATCTGTTTCCAAACCCTCCCAGACAGCCAGCTTCTCAACCCACACTGCCCAATATGGTCTCCTCGCCTAGATAGTCCTTTAAATAAAAACTGGTTACAATCAAATAACATGAAAACCCAGGCTCTGGGGAGCTCTAACTGTTCACCAGTGTCCCCAGAACAAAATAGAGGACATTCCCCTCTCAGGGAGTTCTGCTGGCTGAAGATACGCTAGTCAATCCAATGCCCCTTTTCCTGGTCACTTCAGCCCGTCCTATTAGACTGTCTTACTTTCTGACACACAGTTATTATTACCCTTTCCTTCCCACTTCCCTTCTCCTCAGTTCTCCTCTCCCTTTCATACATGCCAGCAGGGCACCTTTTTCTAAGTGTCTAATTTCTTCCTGCAGAGCACATTCAATGGCGGGGGAAGGAAGCAGTTTGGCTGTCAAGAGTGCCTATCTAGCATGCACAAAGCCCCATTGCTTCCATTGCTAGCTCTGCATAAGCCAGGTGCAGTGGCATGCATACCCCACACTCAGGAAGTGGAAGCAGGAGGGCCGGAGAAAATTCAGGGCCATCCTCAGCTACAGAGTGTGTCTGGAGATAGCCTGTGCTACGTACGATCCTGTCTCAAAACAAAACAACAAAACTCTACATTTAAATAAAAACCCCACTTCAACTGCACAGGAATATAGCTAGACATAATTCCACAGACTTCATAGGGGTGACAAGTGGGGTATCCTTAATTTTGCAGTGTAACCTGTCTGGACTGTATTGGAAATGGCTGTGAGCCCACAGATTCTTAGCAGCTTCAGGAGCACAGAGAAAGACTCAGCTTGGAACCAAGGTTGTAATAAACCCTTGCTGAGAGCTGGATTCTACTCTGTGCCAAGCTGGGATGCATCTAAAAACAGCCAGTGGTAGAGCTGAGCAATAGGCTTTCTCCTGTAACTGAACATTACATGAACAGCTATCCCCGGGGTGGTCAAGAAAGGCCTACTTGCTGGAGATGGGCCACTGACTGCTGTTTAAGAATCTGTATCACTATTGGCTTCTAAATCTAAGAAAGATCATCTTGACATCTCCCTCTGCCTTTTGGAGCCCTCATTCTTCTCTAAGCAAATAGCACACATCTGCAGATCCAAAGTAGATTTAAAATTCTAGGCGCCCGAAGGAGCTGTGGTGCGGAGGATCTTGGAAGTGAGAGAAAGACTGTTTGTGGATTCTGTTCTCCAGGTGAAATCAGAAACAAAGATCTCAGGACAAGCACTGTATGTGTGGGTCATTCAAGGAAGCCCCTGTGCAGAAAGAGAAGAGAGGGCATCCAGTGTGCAACGTACCAAGGCACAGCCACCAACCACAGTCAGCTGTGGCGAGGCAGCCAGGAGCCTCTGGGAGATGGCTGTGGGTTGCAAGCTGTTCAAGCTGACCTGATGATTTTGCTCCAACTAAAGCTTCTCTTTGGACAGCCACTAGCCAGGATGCCCTCATGGATGGGAGGGGACGGGAAGAACTGCAATGGGGTGGGGAGGGGTGGTGTATTAGTTAGGGTTTTACTGCTGTGAACAGACACCATGACCAATGCAAGTCTTATAAAGGACAGCATTTAATTGGGGCTGGCTTACAGGTTCAGACGTTCAGTCCCATTATCATCAGGGCAGGAGCATGGCAGCATCCAGGCAGGCAAGGTGCAGGCAGAGCTGAGAGTTCTACATCTTCATCTGAAGGCTGCTAGCAGAATACTGATTTTCAGGCAGCTAGGACTAGAGTCTTAAAGTCCATGCCCACAATGACACATCTACTCCAACAAGCCCACACCTCCTAATAGTGTCACTCCCTGGCCCAAGCATATACAAACCATCACAGATGAGGTGGGGAGGGATGTAGTGAGATTGCCCAGGTGAGGTAGGATGGAGTTGGATGGGCTGAGTTTAGATGTGATAAAATTATGAATGGGTTGGGATTAAATGGGTTGAGGGTGATGGGGTAGAATAGGTGGACGGAAGGGACTGGATGGAGCAGGATGGGCTGGGCTGAGGTTAGATATGGTGTTGGGGTAGGATGAGATGGGAAAGATGGCCTCCTACCACCCAAGAGTAGTCTGCTTTTAGCCATCACAAAGCTCTTCTCCCAGATTCGGGCAAATGGTCCCTGGGAGCTTCGAAGAATTCAGTGAACACGTTGAGGCCTCCTCACCAGGGGACCTGCATGGGGAAGCTCATCAAGTGTTGGTCAACAAGAGTAGGGTTGAATAGGACCAAGCCCAGAATGCCTCAGCGAGCCACACAGCCAGGACAGCGTTCCACAGGAGTAGAACCTGATTCAATAAGTTGATGGAGTGTATCTTCAAAGAATCTATACACACACACACACACACACACACACACACACACACCAGAGGATGAACAAATGGAATTGAAGGAAAAGGAAGACAGATAATGGTGCAGGAACTGCTGCTCACCTCCTGGAAGGATGCTGTGAGGGAAGGAGAGTCCTGGCCAGCTTGGGGGCCTTGATATCTCCTCCTGCCATTGTAGGAATCCACACCAGTTTACCCTGGTCCTGCCCAGGGAGCAGAGCCCAGTTCACAGGACCTCCACAGTTAGGGATCAGTATGTTGAGAATGAGGATAGACCCTCCCCACTACCAAATCCAGTGGCACTGAAGGGTCAGGGCTCTTCCCAGAGCCATCCTCTCCAGGTCTTCCTGAAGCATGGATTTGGCTAGGCAGGTGGGCACACTGTTTATAAGCACTAGTGGCTGTACTATAGTCCCAGGNCCCAGTTCACAGGACCTCCACAGTTAGGGATCAGTATGTTGAGAATGAGGATAGACCCTCCCCACTACCAAATCCAGTGGCACTGAAGGGTCAGGGCTCTTCCCAGAGCCATCCTCTCCAGGTCTTCCTGAAGCATGGATTTGGCTAGGCAGGTGGGCACACTGTTTATAAGCACTAGTGGCTGTACTATAGTCCCAGGTCAGCTCTGCCTGGTTGGCTTGCTTCTGGAGGTCCTTGGGGACCATCTTATTCAACAAGCCCCAGGGAAACCCTGGCTTTGAAGGGCTCTGATGCAAGATTTATAAAAATAAGCGGGGCGTGGTGGCGCAGGCCTTTAATCCCAGCACCTGGGAGGCAGAGGCAGGTGGATTTCTGAGTTCGAGGCCAGCCTGGTCTACAGAGTGAGTTCTAGGACAGCCAGGGCTACACAGAGAAACCCTGTCTCGAAAAGCCAAGAAATAAAAAAATTTAAAAAAATAATAAAAAGATTTATAAAAATAGAACCAATTTTCTGCAATGATTACAGAGGAGTAGAAACAATCTTCAAGGACCCTTGTGTTCAGTGGCTTACCTGGAGACTCCTCTTCTGGGAAAGGAAGGGAAAACCTGTGCCTTGGCCCCACAGTGTGGTCAAGGAGAAGGGTGAGCGGGGCTGCAGGTTCAGTGCCTTGGCCCCACAGTGTGGTCAAGGAGGAGGAGAAGGGTGAGCGGGGGCTCCAGGTTCAGTGCCTTGGCCCCACAGTGTGGTCAAGGAGAAGGGTGAGCGGGGCTGCAGGTTCAGTGCCTTGGCCCCACAGTGTGGTCAAGGAGGGGGAGAAGGAGGGGGCTGCAGGTTCAGTGCCTTGGCCCCACAATGTGGTCAAGGAGGAGGGTGAGCAGGGCTGCAGGTTCAGTGCCTTGGCCCCACAGTGTAGTCAAGGAGGAGGGTGAGAGGGGCTGCAGGTTCTGTGCCTTGGCCCCACAGTGTGGTCAAGGAGGAGGGTGAGAGGGGCTGCAGGTTCTGTGCCTTGGCCCCACAGTGTGGTCAAGGAGGGGGAGAAGGGTGAGCAGGGCTGCAGGTTCAGGAGCTGGGAAGCCTTCCAGGAAGGCCTCTGCCCACCAGCCTTCTAACCCAAGGACAGAGAATGGGCTGTTTGCTTTTTTTTTTTTTTTTCCCTGAGGCTACAATGTAACAATGTAATGGAAGGTAACTTCAAGAGGAGTTTACTTTTGGTTACAATTCCATGGGTTCAGCTCCCTCTCCGCAGA
>CACVCL010021033.1:0-69759 GCA_902729485.2 Mus minutoides
AAAAATAAGCAAACCCAAATGAAAACTGTTACCCTAAGGAAACAATTACTAACACACTGTCTGCTCACCTATTCCTTCATTCTTCTAATTCAACAACCATTTATTGAGAACCTATTAGGTGCCAAGAATGAATCTAGAATGTAATGAATTGTTGCAGGATTTTTGATCACATTGTGAACCTTGAGATTGTGTTATTGACTGAAAAAAATATCTATCAATAGTTGTGGCACACACCTTTAGTCCCTCTGGCTGGAATACAGATATACCCTAATACACTCCTTTAATCCCAAACAATGAAGGCAAAGATAGGCTGTACAGGGAAGCGCCTCAGTGTGAAAGTGATGTCTAATCAAGTGGCAGACAAAGTGACAAATCAGAGAAAGGTGTGACAGAATAGTCTATGCCCAATTACTTAAAAGAGAAGTAACTGCTAACCCTGCTATTAACCCTGAGCCACTTAACTAACCCAAGCAACTAACTCTGAACTATTTCAAGGGCAGTGAAGAGAAATAAAAAGAGGAAGAGAGAGTTTTACTGGAAAAATTTTACAGAGACAGCTAGACAAGGGGAAGACAGAATAAGCCAGAGAATGAGAAGAAGCCAGAAGATTAGAACAAATTACCAAAGTTAGTATGAGACCAAGCAGAGAAATTCAGAAAACTGAGAGAAGCCAGATTAAATCAGTCAGCTTGAAGAGAAGTTTGGGCCAGAACAGTTGAGTTGAATCAGCCAGCTAGAGTTCAGAAAGAACTAGAAAGGATGAGCTTATTCAGCAGTAAGTGTCAGAGGCTGAAAACATTCTAGGTCTAGATTAGATTGTATGGAGGCAAGAAGCTTCCAGGACTAGGCCTAGGTTAGCAGACAAAGCCTTGGAGACAACAATTACTACAGGAGAATAAAAAATATTTTTACACTGGATTATTTCACCTGAAGAACAAATTTATTAAAGATCTACCTGGCTGGCAGTGGGACACTTGATACACCTAATGGGAGGTCTGTACCAAATAGCACAGTGCCACAGTTACCTGCTGGCCATTTCAATGGCTTCCTTATTCGGTGGGGGAATGAGGAAGCAGACTGATGGCACCATTGCCTCATTCCCTGTAGGGCTGATCACCTTCCATTTGGTCCTCTGAGAATTATCTTCCAGCACACATTCATCATTTTTGCAAATAGTTATCTAAAAAAATAAAGTCACAAATTATTGCTACCAAGAAATCAGGAACCACTGCTGGTGTCTGATCCTAAGACTACGTGGCATAGCTAAGAAAAAAGTCTTTCAATGTGATGGTTTGTATGTGCATAGCCTAGGAAGTGGCACTATTAGGAGGTGTACTCTTGTTGGAGTAGGTGTGGCCTTGTTGGAGCAGAAGTGTCACTGTGGGTGTGAGCTTCATCCTAGCTGCCTGGAAGCCAGTCTTCTCCTAGCAGCCTTCAGATGAACATGAAGAACTCTTAGCTCTTCCTGCACCATTTCTGCCTGGACTCTGCCATGCTCCTACCTTGATGATAGTGGACTGAACCTCTGAGCCTATAAGCCAACCCCAATTAAATATGGTCATGTCTGTTCACAGCAGCAAAACTCAAACTAAGACAATGGGTAAAGGTCCTTGGCTGCCAGGCAGGTCTGATAATCTGAATTTGATTCCTGAAACCTACATGGTAGAGAGTAAATTCAACTCCCAAAGGTTCCCTTCTGACTTACATTCACACACGAACACATGTGCACCAGGGCATTCATGTGCCCCTTACATTTATACAAGCATACATCTAAGCACAAAATAAATAAACATTTTCCTTAGGCTTGTGCAAGTATGAGAACCAGAGTTCAGATTCTTAGTGTCACATGAGAGCCAGGTAGACAAGACAGACCACCTGTTATCCCAGTGAAGAAGAAGCAGAGGAAGAGACCCCAGGGCAAGCTGGCTAGCTAGACTAGCTCAGTCAGCAAGCTCCAACTACCAAGAATCCCAACCTCAGTAAATGGAGCGTAGCGTGATACAAGAACCTCTCTCCTACTATTGCACAGGACAGCAAGTGCTTACTGAAGGGACCCTGATATAGCTGTCTCGTACAGAAGTGGATGCTCACAGTCATCTATAAGATGGAGCATGGGGCCCACATTGGAGAAGCTAGAGATAGAACCCCACGAGCTGAAGGGGTCTGCAACCCTAGAAGAGGAACAACAATATGAACTAACCAGAACCCTCAGAACTCGTGTCTCTAGCTCCACATGTAGCAGAAGATGGCCTAGTCGGTCATCATTGGGAGGAGAGGCCCCTTGGTATTGCAATCTTTATATGCCCCAATACAGGGGAACACCAGGGCCCAGAAGTGGGAGTGGGTGGGCAGGGGAACAGGGCGGTGGGAGGGGGGAAGGAACTTTCAGGATAGCATTTGAAATGTAAATTATAAAAATATCTAATAAAAAAATTGGGAAAAAAAAGAACCTCTGTCCTATGCATGCACAAGAACCCTTGTGTACACATATCCTGTTTAAACACATATACATTCATGCAAACACGCCATACATGCTTACATATGCAAAACATAAACGTTGTGCTATCAAGGCACTATTTTGTTCCTTGCAAGTATGCTCAATAAATGTTTCATTCTTTCTTAAAGAAAAAAGAAAAAGGAGAAAGAAAAAGAAAAAGGGAAAAAAAAAAGAAAAGGGACACGTCCCTTGCAAGTATGCTCAATAAACCTGTTTCATTCTTTCTTAAAGAAAAAAGAAAAAAGGAGAAAGAAAAAGAAAAAGGGAAAGGAAAAAGAAAAGGGACAGAGGGAGTAGGAGGGAGGACTGGCTCACTATCACTTAGTGGGGGCCCCTGAAACTTTTAAATCCATGTCCCATCAAATAAGTCAAGGAAAGGGGTATTGATCAAGCCTGTGTTGCATGTGGAGTGACTAACATGTGAGTTCCAAGGAGACCCTAAGCCGTCAAGAGCAGTCTCTGTGCCAGCTCCATAGAGTAGGGTTGCCCCCATTCTCTTTCTACCAGGCTCCTGAAAACGCTTCATTATTTTGAACCATCAGTTCTTTACCTTAAGAGACAAATAATAAATGTGATCTGTTTTAGGAACAGAAACCTAGAGACAACTCCTAATTCATTCTTTGAGTTTTACCCTGTGTAGTCTGGCAGGCCTGAACTTGGAGTGATCCTTTGCCTCAGCCTCCTTAGTGCTGGGATTATAGGTGTATATCAACATACTCATTTCACTCCAAATCTTGTACAATAAAGTTTTACTCAGTGCCATGTTATGTGTATCTCTAAAGTATAACAAAGTCCTACTCCATCAACATTTAGGCAATGAATGAATGACAATGCCAGTCACTAAGAAGGATTTTGGGGTTTTTTGTTTGTTTTATTTTGTCTTGTTTTTTTAATGATAAAAGAGATATTTTATACTTAATTTCCTATTTTCAAACACTCTTAAATAGGACTTCCTCCTCCTCCTTCTTCCTTCTTCCTCTTCCTCTTCCTCCTCCCCCCACTTTCTCATCTCCTTCCCTCTAGAGCCCAGGCACCTGCTTCGAGCTCACCTCAATCTGCCGGTAGTCACAGATGGCCTTCACAGATAAAGTGCTCTTCAGCACATGGTCTGGATTGCGTGGCTTTAGCTGAACAATGGTTTTTGATCTCCCAACAAGACTGGCAACGGAACTCTTGGACTGTATAAGCTGCTCCTTTTCATCCTATAAAATAAGAAAACCAAAAAGACATTGATGATGGTGTTCTGAGTCACTAAGCCAATAATGAAAACACAGTGCTCCACCCCTAAGAGAATTTTATTTCTCCGCTATGTAGGGATACACAGTGGAGCTACCTTATGTAACAATATAAACAAGGATAAAGAAAAAAGGAGAAACCATCTGTCTTGGTTCCAAGGCTTTTGTACTCTAACTTTGCAACCCTTCTCCTTGTACTTTAAACAATGACCAATAAAGCCACATGCAAGAAATAAATAAAACAGATGTCTAGCTGCCAAATACAGCTGGGTAACTAATTAAGGACTTCCTCAAGTACAGCTCAGAACAAATGCAGTTGGTGAAAATGTCATGACAAATGACTTAGGATTAACCTTGCCGTGCTGTGTTCATATATATTTGATTGGGTTGAATGAAGTATCATGCAAAGTCAAAATTTTAAATCTCTATGAACCCAATTACCTTAAAAGTTAATAAACTTGTCAACAAAATTGGTAGCAGTATACTACCAATTCCATTGGAGAGCGAATGGTAACTTGTTATCTACTGGCCAGAATGTCCCAACCAATGGTGAGGCATGAAAGTCCCCAGAAAGAGAACTTTCTTAGGATGGACAGGGGTTCCATAAGAGTAAAGAGTTAATAATGTTAAGAAATACCATTCAAGGATTAAGAATATGTAGGTAAAGAAAAAAAATTCTTAAACAAACTACCTGTGCCTGTCCCCGGGAGCATGATTGGAAGAAATACAACTTTAACTCATTAGTTAAGAAAGAGGGATGGAATAAATCAGGGAGACAGCCACACTTCTGTAGTTGAGAGCTGGTCTACCCATTCCACTTTCCTTGCAATAAAGATGTCTAACCCACAAGCCAAGTATCTCTAGCTCCAGAGATCAAGTGCTCATCGTGGTAAAAACTCTGAAAAGAACCAGAGGCCAGGACAGGTGCTCTGGAACCTGGTGAACAAGCTGAGGAGCAGACCCAGGTGTGACTTCATGTCCCGATGATGCCGCCAACCCGATGCCCCTGACCTGGAGAAGAGGTAACAGAGCAGCGACCACCCTCCTTGAGAAGAGAAGATATGACAATTCCAGAGGAGTTACCCTATGACCGGAAGGTACTCTGTGGGAGGGAGGAGATCAGAGCCAAGGATGACATTCCTCCTTCACACTTGCAGTACCTCCAAGAGAGACATTTTAAAGACAGTAACTGTAAAGTCAGGCTTTATCCTTCATTCCAAGTTAACACTCCATGTAAACTGGATGTAAAGCTACTTATGGGTTCACTATATCTGAAATTGTGATTTAAAAAAGAAGGAAAAAGAAGAAAAAAAAGAAAAAAATGAAAAGAAAATTAGGCCAATGCTAACAGTGGTACAGTGTACATGTACAAGTACATGTCATGCACAAGGCTCTTTAAGTATGAACCTCAATTCCACAAAAATGTCCTAGTTTCACCCACAAAATAAACAAACTAATAAGTAAATAAAACTAAAGGGAAGCAAAACAAAAATGCTTTGGGTTATTCTGGTTCTCGTATTTAGACTCATCTCCTGAGATGCACACATAATGCCCCAGCTGTCACACCCTGAGATGCAGCTGCGCCCTGTCTTGCCTGTATTACCTATAAGTAAGATGTTAATGTTGGCCTTAGTAACTAAAATCAATTTTCTAATACCTCATTACCTAAAGAAAACAGTCAAGGAGGGAAAATCTGGCTCAGATTTCTCTTTCTGTGTCTCAAGAGAAAGAACAAATCTGATGTCACTCACTCCCCTACAGCTTGGGCCTTGGTCCCACTGACTGCCATAAACTAGGGATGATGCAAAGAAAGCACAGGGCAGTCAGCGGCTCAGGGAGCAGTTACAAGGACTTTACCTCAGAGCCAATCCAAAGAAAGCCCATTAGCAACTTCTTCAGAGAAGGAAAGCAAAGAGATGACAAAACTCACTAGACAACTGGATGTGAGCCACACTTCATTGTAAGAAAGGCCCGCTGCCCTAGAGCTTTCAAGGATATGAATTTCAGCAGCAGCAGACACAGTTTACTCTGTTTCTCAGAAGCAAAAGTCCCCACCAAGGCAACACCCACCATGGAGTCCTGAAGCAGATCCTCGAGGCGGGACAGACTGGTGCTGCGGTCGCAGGTATATTTTCGTTTGATGGAGTCTTGGAGGTTTCTCAGAAATGACTCCAGGTCTCGGGCATCACTGAAGAACTATGGGAACACAAGGGAAGGGTGGCTAGTGCTCAGTGCCTCAGCACAGGAGGAGGCTCACGAGGAAGGAATCGTGTGCCAAGCAGAGCAAAGCTCATTACACGCTCCTGGACCCAGAAAAAGCCACCTCAGTAAAATGGAAGTGACGCTTTCAAGTAAAACTCACTAGTTCCTATATGAAAGCCAGCCTGTAAGTAAACTAGCATTTACTTCACTAATGTAATTATATGACCAAGGAGACAAACTAAAAGAGAAAATAATTTATTTCCTCCTTCATCCTCACCTGAAGCAAATTGTGTACTCTTTGATGTGATAGGTTGGGGGCAGGGAAAATCTTAATATTTTACAGATCTTCTCTTTAAGGGGTAGTCCATGCCTCCTCCTCTTGAAGCTGGGCACCATTTGGGATTAAACAGCCCCCCTCCTAACTAGAGCAACCTGCAGCCAGGTATATGACAGCAAGATGAAGAGAGCATAGAATAGGAAACCCACAGTAGAGCCCAGTATGAACAGTTGAAACAACTAAGATTTTAGAGTCCATTCGTACTATAAAAGATAAGTGATATGAATGTTATCTTGTTTGTTTGTTTGTTTGTTTGTTGAGACAGGATCTCATATACCCCAAGGCTCACCTTAAACTTCCTAACTCTATCTCCTGGGTGCTAGAATTACAGTGTGTAGCATCCAGTTCTACCATATGGATATATTTTTAATCTAATGTTTGGCATAAATGGGTCCACCACCACCACCACCACCACCACTACCACCACCACCACCACTACAACCACCACTACTATCACCAAGACCATACCTGGAAGTAAGCTGCATTCTCTTTTACATGTTGTTCAACACATAAGCACAGTTGCTTCATCCACTGCAACTGGGACTGGACAGCAGCACTATATGCCTGTAACAGCCAAACACACGTGCATGAGTCTACCAGGCTCAAAATGTATGTGTGAGGCTCTTTCCAAGTACAGTTCTGCTACTGACAGAGGAGAAATTGGAGAGGCACCGCTGACTGACAGCTGGGCAATGCTTCTCAGGAGAAAGAAACTTTTTAATACAGATGTGTTAAAAAGGGGTTCCCCAGAAAAAGCCTCTTCTATACTCAAGTATAATTAAATGACCAAGCCAGAAAAACATAGCATCAATCAGTTAATCAATCAATCCTTCCTGGTTCTTCTACTGTTTCTCTTCTCTGGATAACAGCACTATACCAACAAGCAGGATGTGGACTAGAGGTGACTCTGTGGTTAAGTGCACTAGTACGCTCTTGCAGGACCTGGGTTTGGTTTCCAGCACACACATGGTAGCTCCCAGCTCTCAAGGGATCCAACACCATTTTCAGGCATCCACAGATACAAAGCATGCATGTGGTACACAAACATACATGGAGGCCAAACACTCATACACATAAAACAAAAGTAAATAAAAATCTTTTTTAAAAAGGAAGATGAGGCCGGATGTGGTGGCACACGCCTTTAATCCCAGCACTCGGGAGGCAGAGGCAGACGGACTTCTGAGTTCGAGGCCAGCCTGGTCTACAAATTGAGTTCCAGGACAGTCAGGGCTATACAGAGAAACCCTGTCTCGGAAAAAAAAAAAAAAAAAGGAAGATGAATCTGTTATTTTTAAATGATGAAGAGTTGTTAAAAAAAAAAAAAAGACACAAGCTCTTTCCCTAATAATCAAAAATCAATAAAATAAAGAAAAGAAGCCAATATAAAACAAATGATGTGGATTTCCCTCCAGGCCTTGGAAGAACAAAGCTCCTGATCTCAGAATTTTTATCACAATACCTTTGAACCTCACACATTTTACAATCACATACCTCCACTGTTTGCTTAGCTGGGTGGTTCTCAAGTGACAACAGCTCCGCTGTATCTTGTAGAGAACGAAATACATCTTGTTTCCCTTCCAGTTCCATTGTCAACTCCTGCAATTGAATTTAATTTCATAGAATAAATGCTATTGTGGAAGAAGAAATAAAGAAAACAGTGCTTCCTGCCTGACTTTAAGGAGCCTATAAAAGGATTGATACCAAAATATGATGTATAAACTGCAAATGCCTAGGGATCTCAGAAAAGGGCAAAACCGATGGAATTGAGGGGAAGGGATTCACAAAACACAATAGGACCTGACTGGGAGAACTCAGGAGGCACAGAAAAGAGCAAACATGGTTCGGAAAGCTAGTTAGCCAGCACCCCACAAGCACCCCACACTGGATGGAGACAGACCACGGACAGGCAGGCTTTGCTTCTCTATTTTCTCAGCCCAAAATGTCCTCCTCTGACATAAAATTCTATTAATACAAGACACAATTTAAATGCTGGCTTTTCTATGAACTCTTACTACCAGATTTAATGTTTTCTCCTTTATGCTTCAGAGCACGTTCTGTGTATGTCTAGCGGCCTCATAGTTTCCACAATCACTATTTACAGCATCAGACCATCTAGTCTTCCCTCTTCTCTTCAGAGGCTTCCTACGTCCTTCCTCAGGCAATACTCACAGTTTTTACTAACTATAGATTAATGGAACTAAACTAACTGAAGTGGGTGCTAATAGGAGAGTGGACTGTTTGCATAAGGATTGTAAAATGCTTTAAAACCCTGTGTATGGAAAACTGAAAGGAGCAAAAGATACTCCCACTCACTTGTCTACTTCTTCATTATAAAGAATAGATGGCAGAGCAGGAGAGATGGCTTGGTGATTAAAAGCATTGGCTGCTCTTCCGGAGAACCCAGGTTCAATTCCCAACACCCACAGGGTAGCTCACAACTGTCTGTAATTCACATATGTGGTACACAGACAATATGCAAGCAAAATACCCATACATATAAAATAAGTATTTTTTTTTCAAGTTTAAAAAGGAGTGGGGAAAGAGAGACAGAGACAGAGACAGAGAAGAGGGGGTGGAGAGAAGGAGGGAGGAGAGAGTAGAAGGCATTGCCCCATTAATGATGAATATTCCCGATCATTTTACATGTTAATAGATAAAGACCAAAATGTTAATAAAAATTCAAACTATTATAGAAATCTAAAAGTACAACTTATTTAAATATTAAGCTCTTGTATAATAAGACACTTTGCTTAGATTAGCTTATTAAGTCTTACTCAACTTTTTATACAGCCCTTTCAAGTAGTTCTTATCCCATTTTTACAAGGGCTGGGAGAGACTAAGTGCCTTGCCCAGGTCACAGACCTAGCTAGTGGACAAATCAGAACTTGAATTTAGATTCATCACATCCTGTAATCTTAACAACAAAGCTCTATTAATTTCTGAAATGACTCTACTTGCAGACTGCAGCTCTATCTACTTGTAACGCAGCTTTCTAAATAAATCTACTCAAGAGCTCTCGTTCCTCCACATACATTTCTCACAGAACAGATGCGATGAGCAGAGTCCCTGCTTCTACCTATCATCATGTAAGTCTACAGCAGTGGTTCTCGCCCTTCCAAATGCTGTAACCCTTTAACACAGTTCCTCATGCTGTGGTGACCCCAACCATAAAATTATTTGTGTTGTTACTGCATAACTGTAATTTTGCTACTGTTATGAATCAGAACGTAAATATTTTTGGAGATAGAGGCTTGTCAAAGGGGTCTCAATACACAGGTTGAGAAGAGCTGCTCTAGAAGCAGAGTCTTTGCAGACTACTTCTCTGTCTCCTGCTACTACTATTAAACATGACAGCCTTGCCGTTGAGACTTACAGAGAAGTAGGTTTTCTTAGCTGAGATATTGGGATTACTGTCACTCCAGTCACATGCTAATTCTTCTTCCTCCTTCCCATTCAGCCAGATCAGTTCAGCTGTTGCTCTAGAGACAAATTTGTGTAGGCTCTGAAGGTGCCTCATTCGGAAGCTAGAAGTCTCCTGGACAAAGCATGAGTTAAAAGATTAGACTGCTAGTCTGTGCACCTGGAGAAGACAACACAGCAACATCAGGAAGAAACAGCACAAGAAATGTACTAAGCCTGGTGCTTTTGCGTTAAAGTGTTAGTATGTAAACCTAAGGCCTTAGGCATGCTAAGAAATACGCTACCACTAAGCCACATATGCCCACTAAGGCAGCTTTTAATATCTGAGTTCTTCTCCATGGACTCAAGTTTTACACAATTTGATAGAAAAGTTCTATGGTCACTGTCAATCGTATGCTGAAGATGTGACTCACAGGCTGTTGTAAGGGTTCCTGCATAAAGAATGATCTTGGGGGCTGGAGAGATGGCTCAGTGGTTAAGAGCACTGACTGCTCTTCCAGAGGTCCTGAGAGTTCAATTCCCAGCAACCACATGGTGGCTCACAACCATCTGTAATGGGATCCAATGCTCTTTTCTGGCATGCAGGTGTACATAGAGCACTCATATATATACAAAATAAATAAATCAAATAAATCTTAAAAACAAAAAAAAAGATCTTGGCTCCTACCACAGACAACCTCTATAGAAGGGAATGAAAAGCAATAAACAAGGGAATGGTCTCCATCAGTCTAAATTTTTTAATTATGGCACCTTAAAATATGTATGGCCATTGGTGAAGAAGATAGCTAAGATTGGTTTTACTTGTTTATAATTTCCAAGAGCAGTGGTTTCTGATCCTTTAAGAATCTAGTTTAGAGGCAGGCAGATTTCTGAGTTCGAGGCCAGCCTGGTCTACAAAGTGAGCTACAGGACAGCCAAGGCTACACAAAGAAACCCTGACTCGAAAAACCAAAAAAAAAAAAAAAACAAACAAACAACAAAAAAAAAAAAAAAAACAAACAAAAAAAAAAAAAAAAAAACACCACAGCCCCCCCCCCAAAAAAAAACAACAACAAAAAAAGAATCTAGTTTAGCAGGGCATGGTGGCGCATGCCTTTAATCCCAGCACTCGGGAGGCGAGGCAGCCGGATTTCTGAGTTTGAGGCCAGCCTGGTCTACAAAGTGAGTTCCAGGACAGCCAGGACTATACAGAGAAACGCTGTCTTAAAAAAAAAAAGCAAAACAAACAAACAAACAAAGAATCTAGAAGTTTGCTATGGTGAAATACATCTATCTATGATATTGGTGTTTCAAGGGCTAAGCTGGAGCAAGAGTAGTTTAAAGGGTATTATGGGCTACATGGGGAGATAATGCCTCAAAAAAAGTGTTATAACCCATATGAATAATAGTTATGATCTAATAAGAAGAAAACTAAGACCATGTGCTTTCTGAATTAGAAAAGTGTTGTTTGGAGAGAGCCAATTCTCCATGAGCACAATCTAAGTCAACCAGTCAAAACTCACCTTCAATTTACAATACTGTGTCTCCAACTTTCCAAGAGTCTCGACATAGCTAGTATGGAAATTCTGGGACATCTTTCCCTGACAAGAAAGGAATGAAAGCAAAAGTCATTAGAGAAACAGTGAGTGAACTATGGTTTCAGCCATGTAAACAGGATGTCCATCAGTAGGGGCTCCCTGCTCTGGTCAACAAGGTTCTAGATCAGACTTCATATCATAGCTTGAGGCAGCACTGAGTAGACAACAATCCAGCAGGGTAACTAAACCCACACTTTCCACTTTCCACGTTCCTGTGTTTCTAGTAATTCAGACCTGCGCCCCCGAGCCCCCGAGCCCTCCCACCCTCGGGACCTGATGACTACCAAACTACTCACTTGCTGTTTTGAACGGGGGTGGAAAGAGGGATACAGAAAAAAACAGAAAGAGCATGGGTACTGCTCAGTAATAGAGCACATGCTTAGCAGGCACTGAACCCCAGAAACCAAACCAACCAAAGCCCTCAACGATGAAGACAAAACGACATGCTGGAGGATGTACTGAGTGACCAGCTCTCTACTGCAGGCTCACAATAAAGGGAAATGAATATGAATTTTGGGAACAAAGGACCTGAGTTTAGATACTTCTATTTACTAAATTCTGGCTAAGCTTTCAGTATCACTTTTTAAATTTTTTTCAGTTTTTCTTTTAGTTTTAAAAATGTGTGGGGCTGGTGAGATGGCTCAGCGGGTAAGAGCACCCGACTGCTCTTCCGAAGATGATAAGTTCAAATCCCAGCATCCACATGGTGGCTCACAACCATCTGTAACGAGATCTGGCGCCTTCTTCTGGAGTGTCTGAAGACAGCTACAGTGTATTTACATATAATAAATAAAATAAATCTTTTAAAAAAAAATGTGTGTGTATGTATGTGTGTGTGTTGTATAGTATATGCATTTGAGTGCAGGTGCCTGTATAGTTTCTAGAGCTGGAGTTACAGGCAGTTGTAAGCCATTTGATGTAGGTACTGGAAACTGAATTCAGATCATCTATAAGAGCAATATATAGTCCTAACTGCTGAGCCATCTCTCCAGCCCCTAAGATCATGTTTTGTTTTTTAGTAATAAAGACATCTATTAGTTAAAATACTTTTCTCACAAAGTTCTTTAAAGGTTAATAGAGACACTTTGAATAAAGTGGGAGTTTGTTGTAAAGTGGTACTCATTATACACTTTGTTTTTCAAAGCTTCTTCCTTCTGAGAAACAACAGTGTTGACATACCTCCCAATACATGCTACTCCCCAGAACTCTCGTAATGTAAATTCTGCATGCTATATACCTCGTACATCCTAGCCTCTTTGACACTTGAGCCTAGTTCTTCCACACTGGTATGGATATGCTGCTGTGTTTCCAACTGCAGCTCCACACTAGGCAGGTCATTACCCCACTCTGCTCGCTCCAGTTTCATCTGAAAAGGAAAGCACAGCTGTGTTATAACTTATGGAAGAAAAGAAAGCTGTCAAAGTCAACATCTGAAGGAGATGACTAAGGGTAACAGCCAGGTGTGATGTGGCACATCCTGTGATCTCAGCATTTGGAACATAGAAACAGAAGGCTCAGGATCCCCAGGCCAGCCTGAACTACAGAAGACCTTGACTTAAAAAAAACAAAATGGCTAGGGATAAGAATTGGGCATCTGAGCATCTCTATCATCCCATGGCTTCTTATAATCCTCAAGAGCAAGAGAGGAAGCTCCATTACTTCAGCAGTGTTGGCATATGAGAGAACAGTCCTGAGTTTTTCAGTCAGAAAGGGTCTTAACAGGCTGAATGCTCAAACATTCCCCTTTATAGGATATGGTGGCCCATGCCTTCAATCCCAGCACTCAGTAGACAAGAGGCAGGTAAATCTCTGAGTTTCAGGCCAGCCAGGGCTACATAGTGAGTCTCTGTCTTAAAACAACAAATCATTATGAGTCTCTAAATTTCATAGGGTAGACAAAAAAGGGAGAGGGACATCTGGAAAATATTTAGTTTATTCACAGAATCAGCAACTAGCCAATAGAAGATTTCTTGCCCCCTTCTTGTCCCCTACCCCCAACCCTGCTTTTTCTTTTCTTTTCTTTTCTTTTTTTTCTTGAGATAGGGGTCCTATTATACAGTCCAGGCTGGCCTGAAATTTATCATCTCCTGAGTCCTGGGCTTACAAACATAGACTAGCACAGAACAATGTCAAATTTGAGCTTTGAAACTAGAATATAATTAAGTAGTGCCATTGGACATCTGTAATAAACATATCAGTCTTGCTTAATCTTAAGAGATATGACCAAAACAACAAAAACTGAAGAGTAAACTCCTCTTTCAAAAAGGAAGCATCAGAACAGATACCTGAGATATACAGATACGCAAGTGTCCTACAAGCTACCACTCAGGGCACAGTTAGCAGAAAGTAACAGATGCTAAACAGTGTGGGATTGTGATCATCTATACTGACTCTGTTCATTTAGAATATAAGGAGAAAGGAATCAGGCATGGTGGCATATGTAGTCCCAGCATTCAGGAGGCTGGTGCAGGAAGATCAAGAGTTCAAGGACAGCCTGGGCTACAGTGGCCTCCTGAACTAAACAGTGGCGAGGCAAAGTGACATTTAATAAGAGGGTTCTTAGCTGCAGACAGGATCAGCAATTAAGGTTTTCCTCTACCAAGAACACAAAGCAACCTGGCCATCTTAAGACAGCTTTCTGGACTAACCCACCTGCATCTCTTCTACCCAAGAGAGTAGTTCATATACAAATCGAAGATTGCCTTCGTCTTCAGAGGATGAGATAGATACAAGTTCAGTCCGGGTCATAGGTTTTCGAAACCAGGAGGTAGAAGAAGAATGAGTCGTCTTGTTCAGGGGTTCTGCTTTCAGATGAGTAGTGGTTAAAGTAGAGGGCGGAACCAATTCAAGTGATGTGAAATGGCCTTTCCGGTATAGATTTGTACACTCTAAGCGCAGGGTGACCAGCTCATCCTGCAGACACATGACCCTGAAGTACAAGAAGAGACTTAGCACATGCTTAAAATAAAATGTTCATTATCTATTTAACAAGCACATGGTAAAAATAAAAATTAGACTATATTAGAGAAAGTGTTTTGAAAACCTATTACAGGAATGCGAAGTGGTATTTTAACATCTAGTTTGGTATTTTTCAAGGCAAATGTCAAATTAAAGTGTTAATTAGAAGGAAGTAACATAGTGTTATAGTGTTTGTGACTCCTGAAGGTCACAACAGAATAAATACTGAATTGCCATGTGACTTTAGACACTCTGCATCCTAAATGAGTTCAGTAGATTACCAGTGTTTCAAAGTCTAGCATACCTTTGCAGGTCATTTTGAAATAGAAAGGAAAACATTAAGATGGCACAGTGATCAGGAAATATACTCCAGGCACTTAGTGGGAGGGAGAGGTGTTTAAAAGTGGATGCTCACCACAGGACATTTCCTGCATATACTATGTACATGCATACCAGAGCCACAGAAGTGTGAGAATCAAGGTGAAGATTCAGTGCCAGGTCTTGTCTCAGTCTGGATGCATGACCTCACAGCAAGCCAGCCCTCCCTAGGGGCCCCAGTACTCACCTAAAGGCCAGCTCTTCTAACTGGTAGTACTTTTCATCCCGTAGGATCTGGAGATCCACCTGCAGCTGCCTGATGAGACCCTCACACTCTTGAATGTACATAATGACATCTGACTCACACTGTACTGGCTGTCCTGATTCCAGGTGTGCAGCATCCTGTGACAGAAAAAGAATAAAGGTGAGAAACCTCTATTGCTCTCACCCACTAAGGTGGAGAAAACCAAGAGAAAGCAAGAAACACTGCTGGATACCTCAACTGTTAACTTTGACTGTCAGAGCACCTGGGTGAAAAGCAGAAAACATGTGACATAAAAACACTTACAGCCTGCAGTGTGTTCTTAGCTAGTGTCAGTTTTTCTTCACAGTTCAAAGCACCATTCTGTATTTTGTTTGCAATCTGCAGCAGCAATTCTAGCCTGAAAAACATAAAAACCATAATGAAGTACAAGACTCAAAGTAGCCCCAGGGAATGTCAGACCACCTTCGGGACATACCTCTCCACAGCCGGCCGCAGGGACTTCTCTCGCTCTAGCATTTCAACAATGAGTTTCCCCCATTCTTCTTCTACATGGTTAGGGTGGTAGCCTTGAGGCAGCTTAATTCTGCCAAATTCAATCCACACCTGAAAGAGATACTTTTCAATCCCAAACCACAGCCCTACCCTCTAGGCTGTTTTCATCTATTTGTACTTTGCTTCTTGTTTTTGTTTGTTTGTGGAGGGTGTCTTAGTCAATCAGCATTTCTGCCCCTCCCCCATTATTTAAAATAGGAAAAGAATAAGCATCTAACAACTTACAAGCCAAAATTTTTGAATCTAAGGCCTAACATGTGGAGAGATGAACCTGATTCTGGCAAGGTTAAACACACCTAACTCTAAAGCTTCAAATCCAATAGGAATCAAAAGATGAATGAAAATTTTCTTTCTTGTAAACTGGGGGAAAGGTTTAGTTTCCCTCTAAAAAGCAAGGAAAAAATATCTGAATAAAGATTCTGTTTATTAACTCCCTTAATAATTACAGCTTGTTGATACTGTCCCTTTACCACAAATTTTGAAGACTCACTAGAGATATTACTACTAATTCAGGATAAAAGGAGAACATGTGGAACCTACTAAGAAACAACAGTAGTATAAACTGCAAACCTTATTTTAGCCAGAAATATGCTTCCTTACCTCTAATAACTTATATAACTCTTTGATTCTTCCTTTTTCTCTCTCCTTGGCCAGTATTTCCGTTTCTTTGAAGTGTATATATTGGTTATAAAGTGCCTACAAAGATTAATATTTGATGAATAAATCAATAGATTAAAGCAACAGGGAACAATTTTTTACATCTGCTCACTAGAACCCGCTACATCAAGCTCTGAGGCTTAACCCAAGGAAAATTTATAAAAAGCACCTTCAGTCTGCGCTTTTTTACCTTTAGTTCAACAGGGTTCTGGGGAAAAGATTTATCTGACATCAAGATTGTATGCTGCCTGATCCAGGGAATGAGTGAGTCCACTCGGCTTTGGTATTCTTGCCATCTGGAGTCCACTTCCTACAGTCAGAAGGCAAACATCACAGAACCGATTTGTACTGTGCAGCAACAGCACAGGATAAAGTAACCAAGATCTCCCCATACCACATAAAACTCTCTCTTTAGTGCTCAAAGGCTCAGTCTCAAAGCTCCCCAAGGAATCTCCGGCTGGCATTCAATATCCTGACAGGTATAAAGACTATAAACCAAGCTACTATGATTATGAACTAGGGTATTTTCCAAGCATGGTGATTCTTCACACTGTAATTACAACACAGCGAGGCTGAGGCAGCAGGCTACCCTAGAGTACACAGCCATGGTGCCTAATCAAACTTCTATCAGTAGCTGAGACAAAATGCTTCATCTTGAATTACAGCTGGGGATTAAAAGAACATTTTTAAATTAATTAATTAATTAATTAATTAATTGCTGGCATTGAACATCAAATAGTTTATGTTAGATGGCACAAAATTAGCAATACCTAGGCTCATTCTCAGGGACAGTGTCCTTTATGATAGAGATAATGTAGACTCAGGTGGTCTTTGTGAAAGTGCTCTATGCATAAGAAACTAAAAAGCACTATCTAATGGAGGCTTTCTACCTCTGTGAATCGGTATTTTAGGAAAATGTCCTTTTACCGTAGCACTGATCCCGTCTCCTCCCTCGGGAACTTTGGGAAAGGCATCATAAATTGAAGACACATAAGTGATTACAGACTTCTCATCTGGAGATGGCACGTCCACATCTGAGAGTAAGATAAGAGTTCTTGGTCAGAACAAGGACTCCTGCCAGATGGAATTTTCAAAACATGCCAAATATACTTAAAATCTCAAGACTCTCACCTTCTGCATCTAGCAGTCGGGTGACCCCGAGTCTCTCGGCCACTTCAAAGGCCTGCTCCAGATTCTCCCGGTTACTCTGGATTTGTACTCTCTCCATGTCTACCAGATCGGGCCTGTAAAAGTCCAATGAGCAACATGAAAAAGCACTGTCTACATGGCACATGAGTTCACACAAGAAGCTCTTAACAACTCCCAGAACTGAAAACACTGAGTGAGTAAGAGAGAACTCAAGAGGTAAAAAGTCACTAACCCTGATCTTATTTCTAATTGCACACCAGGAACCTAATGCGCCTAATTCCGAGCTTACAGAAATTAATAAACTGATACAAAGTGGAAACTGACTTATATATGACTGCTCAGAGCTCAGATTATTTTTGATTTTGTGGTTAAAACTCCTATTTTCATTCCTCCTGTCATACCAAGCCACCTGCAGCGCCTTACTTTGACCCAGTCCCTCTTCAGGTCCTATGCACTTGCTTTTCCACCTACTCAAGATGCTTTGACCACAGAGACTGCATGGTTCACTTCTGACATACTCATCTAAGAGGCAATCTCTGGCCACCTTTGTCCAAATTACCACAACCCTGTAATAGTGCCCTCCCACTGCACCTGCCACTATATGAAAATGTGCAGGCTATTCTCCGAAGTGAAGTCTGCTCCCTGAAAGCAAGAACTCTGACTGGATCACTTCTTTGGCCAGTGCCTAAAACAGTGGCCTCGTTACAGACTGATTTTCAAACAATTCAGTGACTCAGAGTCTAATTCTTGGTGGAAAGGGAAGATGGCGTGGCAGTTAATTACAAACAGATGAGGAGGATTCCTTCTGGGAGCAGTAAGATTCCATTGTACGCACCTGTATCGGTGAATCAATGCATTGAACATTTTCCCATCGCTCCAGCAGGAAGAAAAGTTGGTGCATTTGATTCCTGTGTAACCAGCTGTTACTTTCTGAGTCCACAAGAGTAGTTTCTCTTTGGCTGACATATCCCCTGATTCCCCACTAATGTAGATGTCAGAGATCTGCAAACAGACAGGACATGAAATAACATTCAGATAAGATGAAGCCTTTTGTCCTTCTCTTCTCTTATGTTTTGACTAGTAAAGGAAGAGAGATCCAAGGTGGGCTGGCAGTCCTGTTGATGTGAGCTCCCGCAAATACTCAGCCTCTCTGGTGTCAGAGAGACACAAACTAAACCTACCGCACTAAATGGGTTGGTTGATCTCTATTGATGAGAATTAGACAGAGAATATTCACTATTAGACCTTACCATGTGAGAACATACTATGCAGGATATAAACAGCACAACTATGCTGATGTCAGTCTTGAATCAAGTCTTAAAGGAGACATAAAAGTTGTTAGGCAACAATCAAGAATATATGTACAAAATATTTTACATAAAATTTTTACTGAGCAAAAATTAAGGCTTGAGACAGTAAAACATTATAAAGAGCTTAAACTCTGGGCTGGAGAGATGGCTCAGTGGTTAAGAGCACTGACTGATCTTCCAGAGGTCCTGAGTTCAATTCCCACAATTCCCAGCAACCACATGGTGGCTCACAACCATTTGTAATGAGATCAGATGCCCTCTTCTGGTGTGTCTGAAGACAGCAACAGTCTACTTACATAAAATAAATAAATAAATCTTTTTTAAAAAAAGAAAGAAAGAAAAGAAAGAAAGCAAGAAGCTTAAACTATTGTGAGAAATTACTGATTATAAATTATAGCACATATACAGAACAGAAGCCTTTGTTGAATTTAAAAAGTACACTTTAGAAAATAGTCATTGTTTTATAAAAATATACAAAACAATATACATAGCTACTCTGATTTTATATAAAGGTTAAAAATATATCCTTTCAGTATATAGCCATGCAAACATGTACACATACACATATGTAATACAGATGTCATATACTCTATAGAAACATAACCCCGGAAACACACACAGCAAACTTGTAATCACACTTATCTCCAAATTGTAACATTATATGTGATTTCTTATTTTCAATTTTTTTTAGCATGTACATTTTTAATTTGGGGGGTGGGGGGATAAGGATGTTGGGAAAGGGTTTCTCTTGGCTATCCTTGAACTTGCTTTGTAGACCACCCTGGCTTCAAACTCCAAGACCTGACTTTTTGCCTCCCTACTGCTAGAATAAAAGGCATGTGTTCATGGTCATGAGCTGCCTGCTGTGGGTTCAGGGAATTGAACTTGGGTCCTGTGGAAGAACAGTGAGTGTGCTAAACCATATCTTCAGCCCAGTATATTTGTTATTATAAGAAAAAAGGGGGGTGGTGGTTGAAGACATCTCTTAAAGTATAACACAAGTGATCTATTTTAGAGAGATGGTAATGCAGAATAAATGTGCATACCATTAATTCCACAAAGACCCAAGCTTGAATCCCATCCTGCTCAACTGCAAGGTCAGTTATCACATCTGTCAAGTGGGAATGTGAACTACCATCTTTTCAGGGTTGCTGTGATAAATGAGAAGATTACACACTAATGTAGCCTAAGCTCAGGGCTATAATAAAACAGTTTCGTTTCTATCTTCACTAAATGGTGGTCTTCCTCCAGTTACTGTTTAACTCCATCAGCCCTGGCAGCTTGTATCATCATTTAACTAGAAGCTATTTTGTATTATCAATTATTAGTTTATATATTTAATCTTATCTCTTAAAGCTATAGGTTTCTTCAGGGGTTGGGCCCACAAGTTAATGCCAAAACTATCTGAAAATGAGGGCAAGCTCCTGGCCACTAGATGTATCAGCCAGCAGCTTTGATACTGTGAAGAAGTAACTTCCAGCTCCAGGCTTCTGAATACAGCACACACTCACCTCATGTGCTCACCAAATAGTGAGGACTTTTTAATTAATAATTATCCAACTTACAATGAAATAGTAGAAATAAACAAAGGAGGGCATCTGAGGGTAATCTACCAAGAATCCAGCAAACAGCAAATTCATAGTAGCATATTAAGTCAAACAAGTTTAGCAGGCTAATGGTAACAGCAGTGCCTCCCAAAGATAATGAGCACACTTTACTTTTATACTGAAAACTATAAAACAATCTGGATTAACAAGAAAAAGTACAAGAATTTGTTCTCAGACTAGTCATGAAAGAAGACATTTAAGAGGACTGTAACCTCAGACCAATGGTTTATGTCTGTAATACTGTTTTTTCCCATATGTAACAAAGGAGAGTAATTTCTCCTTGGAGTATTTAAACAGATGAAATAGGTGGTATAGGTATTATCTAGAACACATGTGCTTTGTAACAATAGAACAGCATTCCAATTCTGTCATACACACCTAGAATCTCTTCACTTGATATACACAGAGGCAGGAGGCATGCCACAAACTCAAGGCTAGCCTGCACTGCACAGAGAATTGCAAGCTAGCCAGCGATATATAATGTGAGCCTGTCTCAAACACAGACAGACAGACAGACAGACAGACAGCCCAGTATGCCAAGAATAATTTTAGGCCTGAGCATTTGGGGCAAAGAAGAAATGGGCACCCTCATCAAGTGCACTGCCTCAAAGCCACGTGTATGTCTGGGTGAAACAAAAGGGCAGCAAGCTGGAGAGTGCAGAGTTCTGCCCAATAGACACATTTATACAAAGGAAATGCCTAATGGTGAAATGATCTTACAGATCTTCTCAGCACTCACCACCTCTCTGCTCTGACTCATGTTCACCTGACAACTTTCAGATTGTTATTTCCCATACATAGCACAAACCTAAATGTTTTCTGCAACTACTTAACAATTTCACAGTTAAAATTCATTTTGTAAATTAGTTTGGATCCATCAATTTCTTACAAATATAAACTGTATGAAACTATGCTCAAAAATTCAGTCGATTCCAATTATACTGCTTTGATGGAGAGAACTATGAAGCTGCAAAGAAAGGTGGCCAAAAGCTACCATCCTATGGGCTCAGGATAAACAGTCACTCCCGAAACTCAACTCAATTCCCATTCCCTTAATATTTCTCCATGTCTATTTTAATAGCTAAAACCACTAGACACTGAATACACCCATCACTTTCACTGCAGTTGCTTCATACACATATTAAGAAGAATCAGAAAATAGAATTGGTGAAATGTAACAGGCAAAGAATTAACAAAATGAAATCTGAGCATTTGAGTTCTTTACCAAAAAATTAAATTCTAATTATTTAACCAATATAACAATATCTGTCTCGCTAATGACTGCCAACTGAAACTACTTTTAAAAAATTATTTGTTATACATACTTAAGTTTCACCCACATGTACTGTACATCACATGCATGCAGTGCAGAGGGCATTGGAACCCCTGAAACTGAACTTGGGGACCTCCAAAAGGTTTTTTTTTTTTTTTTTTTTTTTTTTTGGTTTTTCGAGACAGGGTTTCTCTGTATAGCCCTGGCTGTCCTGGAACTCACTTTGTAGACCAAGCTGGCCTGGAACTCAGAAATCTGCCTGCCTCTGCCTCCTAGTGCTGGGATTAAAGACGTGCGCCACCACGCCCCGGCTACAAAGGGTTCTTAACTACTTAAGCAATTTCTCCAGGCCCTTCAGTGAATAACTTTACTTCAGATTTGCAACACAGCCTTAATGAGACAAGAAAATGTTTGGCTTCCTTGGGGAAAGAAAAAAGTTCCATGCTTGGAATACAACCATTTCTAGACTATAAACTGATTGTGAAAAATATGGTTACTATCACAAGCATCTCGGTAATTAAATCTGACTTTTGTCCTTCTCTTCTCGTGATACTCTCATGTGGCATGCATCCGGTCTGCTAGGGTCTGCAGATGCATTTACCTGAGCACTCAAATGTAGAGATCCAGCTTCCATTTCAGGGTTCCTCCCCTATCTGATACCAGAGACTATATATGTCTCCTCCCATCATATACTATACAGGGCTCAGTTAATTCCTTCTCTGAGGCATTCTCACAAGCATAACGTTTCCTAATAATCCCATAAACATTATCCAAATATCTTAATCCTACACCAAGTAATATAGGAAAGAAAAGAAATTACATGTTTATCTATCCATTCTGTTATCAGTTCCCAAGAAAACACTGTTTTAAAAGCTCAAAATAAAAGCATAATTTGGGGCCTTGGGTTTAAGCAATTCAGTTAGGGAAACAGTTTACAGAGAAAGCAGTGTTGAGACATTGGTAAGCAAGTAATTGCGTGACCAGCAATGCTAATAGAGACACTTGGAATGGTTGAGTAAGCAGAAGATAGTTAGCTGAGTGAAAAAAGAAGAAAACTCAAAATGAGGCATTTGTCGTCAAGAATTTAGCAAAGACCATATCGCAATATATTAATGCTATCCCAATATTTCTTTCCCAAATGATGACATATGAATGGAAATATAACAGGGATAGAGAAACAAACTAACAAAAAAAGCAGTGGACTGGAGAGAATGGCTCAGTTAGTATAAAGTGTAACAGCATACAAGCATCCCAGTATCTGAGGAAAAGCCCGGTGTGGTAGTGTGCTGTGGAAGTGGAGAAAGCTAGCGCCTTGGAGCTCACTGGCCAGCTAAACTAGGCAATTGGAAAGCCGCAGGTTCAGTAAGGGAACAAAAAAAAAAGGTACAGTACAATTAAGGAACATGTTCCATGTTGTAAACCTCTGCACACCTGCACATACTCATGCACTTCCATATACAACCATACCCCCTTCACAAATAAAGCAATAATGAAGTTAAACTGTGTATGTAATTGATTTAGACCGCTTATGATTATATTAAAAATGCTATCCAAATATCTTTGCTATCAAATCCTTTTTTTAAAATTAGTAAAGCTACTTCATGAACAATTTTATTCTTATTTATTTATTTATTTATTTATTCGCTGTGCGCCCTGATCAGGGCCCTTTCCTCCTCTCCCCCCAGTCCCACTCTCCTATTCCCCTATCCCCACTCCCCTTCTCCTCAGAGAAGAGGAGTCCTGCCCGAGTACCAACCTGCCCAGACATATCAGGTCTCATCAGGACTAAGTGCGTCTTCTCCCACTGAGGCCAGACAAGGCAGCCCTGCTATGGAAAAGGCTCAAAGGACAGGCCACAGATTCCCAGTCAGAGAAATCCCCTACTCCAATTTTAGGAGAGCCCCAGGAAGAAGAGGCTGCACATCTACTACTAATGTGTCGTGGGTGTAGGTCCAGTCTATACACACTCCTTGGTTATTGGTTCAGACTCTTTGAGCACCTATGGGCCCAAGTTAGTTGGTTCTTTTTATAGTGTCCTTGACCCCTCTGGTTCCCTCAATCCTTTCCCCCCAACTCTTCCACAAAACTGTAAGGCTGTGGTCTCTCATGAGTGATTTTTTTAAAAAAAATATCACTTACATCTCTTTTTAAGAATTTTGGGGCTGGTGAGATGGCTCAGCGGGTAAGAGCACCCGACTGCTCTTCCTAAGGTGATGAGTTCAAATCCCAGCATCCACATGGTGGCTCACAACCATCTGTAATGAGATCTGGCACCCTCTTCTGGAGTGTCTGAAGACAGCTACAGTGTACTTACATAAATAAAATAAAATAAATCTTAAAAAAAAAAAAAAAAAAAGAATTTTGTAGTACAGCCACACTTTTCTGAGTCTGGATCTCCAGAAATTTGATTCCAAACCATAGGAATCTAGTTGCATAACAGTGGATTAGTAACTCCTAGGCTGTGGGTGCTTTATAAAGAACATAAATACTTTAAAAAGCATTAACATAGGGCTGGAAAAATGACTCAGTGGGCAAACAAGCCTAACAGACACCAAGCCTGACAATCAGAGTTCAATTCTCTCAGGACCCTGGAATATAAGGAGAGAACTGGCTGGCCACCACTTGCCAAGTTACCATGCCTGGCTTTTTATACGTGAGTTCTGGGGATCAAACTCAAGTCCTCAAGTTAGCAACACAGCAGTTTACTGAGTTAACTACTAGCCCTTAAAATTCACGAAGGCTTGTATGGGCATGCAGTCATGTACGTGTGTGCACACAGGCAGGGGAAGGTCAACACTGGGCATCTTCCTCTTCTATCATTGCTCACCTTTTTCTTTTCTTTTCTTTTCTTTTCTTTTCTTTTCTTTTCTTTTCTTTTCTTTACTTTTCTTTTTTTGGAAACAGGGTTTCTTACTGAATGTGGAACTCACCAGTTAAGCTACATAGCCACTATTTCTGACTTTTTACATAGCTACAGGGGATCTGAACTCTGGTCCTCATGCTTGCACAGGAAGCCCTTTACTCACCAAGTCAGCCATCCAACCTCTTAAAGACAGTTCAATATCTATCTATCTATCTATCTATCTATCTACCTACCTACTTATCTATCACGTGTGTTGGTGGCGCTACAACATGTAGGTTCTACAGATGGAATCCAGCTGGGCAGCAAGTACTTTTATTCATTGAGGCATCTCTCTCTGTCCTTTTAAAAATCTTTTTTGTTTTTTGTTTTTGTTTGGTTTGGTTTAATTTTTGAAACAGGGTTTCTTTCTTTCTTTCTTTCTTTCTTTCTTTCTTTCTTTCTTCCTTTCTTTCTTTCTTAGATTTACTTTTTTTTTTTTAATGTGAGTACACTTAGCTGTCTCCAGACATACCAGAAGAGGACATCAGATCCCATTACAGATGGTTGTGAGCCACCATGTAGTTGCTGGGACCTTTGGAAGAGCAGTCAGTGCTCTTAACCGTGCTGAGCCATCTCTCCAGCCCTGAAATAGGGTTTCTTGATATAGCCCTGGCTGTCTTGGAACTCTCTCTGTTGTAGACTAGGCTGGAGAGGGAAAAGAAAAGAAAAGAAAAGAAAAGAAAAGAAAAGAAAAGAAAAGAAAAGAAAAGAACACTTGGACACTGAGATAGAATTATTACCTGAGGCCAACCTAGGCTATGTAGTGAGACTCTGACATACACCCTGGGGTTGGAGGTAAAGAAAGGGTTGATGGGAAAGTTGAAATGAGAAAAGAAAGAAGAAAAGATTGGACGGAAATTCGATTATGGAGACACTGGAATACCCGGCTGCAGAGCGGACCTGTAACTCTATATAAGCCTCAAGAGATGAAATGACTAGATGCTCTGAGCAAATACACACTTGATTATGGTGTCCTTAAATTTCCAGCTGACCTTGATTTTACTAAGGTCCACTTCAGCCCATATTTTAGAATATTTTTGTAAGTGATAAAGCTAATATTTGTGTCATTGCTTTAAAAGAACATTTAAGCAAGTGGCAAAACCTGGCAAATATCACGAAGTGTAACACAATAAACTGAGTCTGTGTGTCAAAAAAAAAAAATTCCAGCTGACCTCAAACCTCTAGACAGCAGGCATCCCACTTTGAAAACTTTCATTCAAGAGATAAATGAGGGTCAGTGCGTAGCTCATTAGAGATATCCAGCCAGGGTAATCTACTAGCCATGTGTATCTGGGGAGTAGAGAGAAAGGCAGTTATACCAGTATGAGAAGTCAGGAGTTCTAATTCAGAATCCCATAAGGGCGGTAAGCAGAAAGAAAGACCAAGGTCATAAGGTATGGGAATTTTTACCCTGGATCACAGTACCAATTTATATTTGCCCCAGAGATCAAATCCTCCTGCAGTAGGCATTTTCAAGGTTTTTCTGCCATGAACAGTATAAAATGGCATCTTGTTCTCACCAGCAGTGAGTCTTCTCATGTGTATGTGGCATCGGTAGGACTTGTGTGTGTGTGTGTGTGTATGTGTGTGTGTGCATGTGTGTGTGTGCATGCACGCACGTGCATGTGTGTGCTTGTTCCTGAGAGTTTCCCTCTTTCTAAGAGAATTATCCTTTTCATGTTATTTGTAAAGTTCTTTAAATGACTTTTTGGTACCATGTATTGCACTTCCCCTTCAATTTATTTTACTCTTACAGTAGCCCTACCAAGTACATGCTATTGTTATCCACAATATACAAATTTACAAGGCATACTGATATACTGTAAACTGCACAGCTGGGATTCAAATCCAGCTGATCTGTTCCACTCATAAACATGTCAGCTATCTAGATCATAGTCCCTTTCAGTATATGTATTATATAATAATTTTATCACTACTGTTAAAGAGTTCATTTTCCTTAATCTACCACTTGAAATGTAAAATTTCAAAAGCATACCAACGGATAACAGTAAAAGCTGTTATGTACCCAGGACCCAGTTTCACTATCATTTCCTAGCAACCGTGCTTCAACCATATGCCTACTTTACTTCTCTCCTCCCTTATTACTATATATGTAAAACACACACACAAATATTATTTTTTCATAAACATTTCCGTAACTGTCTCTAAAGTGTTTCCTTTTTAACATAGTTTCACTAAGTTGCATAGTTGACCTAAAATAGTAACTCTACAGTAATGTTTTTAATTACATACATTTTTGTTTGTTTGATCTCTTTCTGAGATGAGGGTCTCACATAGCCCTGGCTAGGATGGAATTCACAATGTAGGTGAGAGCCATGAAGTTCTGCTGCTCCTGCCTTAATCCCTCAAGTGCTGGATAGGTCTGACCCACCGTGCCCAGCTTCTAATTACATATTTTAAAAGAAACAAAGTTTTTTCTAAAAAATCAAAACCCTAATCAAAACTATTTTCTACATTCTTCCAGTGATATCGTGTTTAGTTTTGCTTTTCTTTTATAATACAAAACCAATGTAAGTAAACCAATTCTCTATAATCAAAGCGGAGAAATGAGGAAAGGGTAACTATAAACTGAAATGGCTAATTAGGCTCAAAAACCAGTATACCAACTGCCCTCATTCTGGCCCCAGCCTTATATAACTACTCCCCTGAAACCTGAAGCTTAAGGGGCTCCAAGGTGTGAGGAAGGACACTGGTATGAAGTTTATTCACTTCCTCACTAACTGTATGGTGGTAGAAGCCAAGATGGGAAGATGAAAGGGTTTTCAACAATTTTCCTTATTTAAATGAAATAAAATATTCTAGGTATTGATGGCAGAAAGGAGCAGAATCCTGAGAGAAGGAAGGGGCCAAAGAGGCCTTTGTCTGACATCAAAGCACACTGCTGTTAGCCTGCTCCATGGAGCTTTAAATCCAAGTCTACTTAGCACTCTGCAAACCCCGCCCGTCAGCTGCCCTCGGGCATTCTGCTTCTACATTAACTATTTCTTGACAATGGAAATTTCAGCTGTACCACTGGCCAAGAAATCAGGGCACAGTTACCTTCTATAATCTAAAACATGCACCTGGCGGGCATAGGCATCAGCTACCATGTCTGAGAAGCAGCAAATTCACTCAGGTAAGCTTGTGTTGCCAAAGCCACAGGAGCATGCCCTGAGCCAATCAGCAGGAGACAGGACAAGTTTTGCTAAGACAGATGCCACTCTAACTCACATTCTCTGAGATGTCCTACTACTCTAACATACTAGAAACAAAACACAATAAAAGCAAACAATCCTGAGGCAGGAGGTGTGCAGCCAGCCACAGCTGCTCCCCACACCCCCACTCTCTACAGAGGGAGCTCGCACTCAAAGCAGATGCCAGTCCCACTCCACATCTACAAATGCCTATGGGGTCAGAACATACTGCTCTCTCCCTTCCTGGCTGCTGCTGTGACTAGCCGGCAAGTAAGGGACAAGCTTCTTGAAGACATATATCACACAGAGACTATGAAGGTTTCATGCCCTGTGGCTTGAAGGATTTTCATTCTAAAGAAATTTCACATTTAATCTAAGTTATTTCTTAGGAAATATATGTTGCTCCATAGTCCCATTATGAACACAGAGCCTCGGAAGCATGTCAGATGTCTACATGGAGATAGTTTGTTACATTTGGCTCTTGCAGAGTAGTCTGACCGAACTTGGCCGAGCAGTAGAAGTAATGGATGGCTGCTCAGAAAATATCACATACCAATGCAACTCACAGATGGAACAGCAAAAGAATCACCCTACTATTAATAATACCAAACTACAAATCACTCACTGGCCAAAAGATTCTCCCATCAATCTTTTATATTTCCCGGAGGATTGCAAAGAACCTTACCTCCCAGAAGACACAGCTGATGAAACAGTGCCACTACTATGCATGGCTCAGTATCTAGGACTGACAGGTACCACGAGTTCCAAATGTTCCCACTTCATCCTCTCTGAAAAGTCTTACACTTGGTTTGTACATGGTGCCTTGCACCTTTAATTCCAGCACTGAGGAAATAGAGGCAGGCAGATCTCTATGAGCTAGAAGCCAGCCTGGTCTACAAAGCAAGTTCCAGGACAGCCAGGAATACACAGAGAAACCCTGTCTTGAAAAATCAAAAAAATGGGGCGGGGGGGGGGGGGAGCCTCACTTTGATTATGAACATCTTATATGAATCTTATATAATATGATTTCATAATATTAACTTTAATGGTATTTGTTTAAACTATAAACCACCTCAGCACTAGACTTTACTTCAACTATTCAACACCTACCCCAATAAATAAATAAATAAATAAATAAATAATGCCTCTGACATTCGCTTACCCAATAAATCCCAAATACTGGAACCCACAGCTACCCTGCCTTTTATTCTACCACAATGCATACTCTTATTTTATTCCAGGCCAGCAAAGCCTCCGGCTTTATTTATGTTTTTTTCCCCCTTATTCCAGTCAACCCTGCTCGCTCCGGCCACACACACACCCCTTTTGGCCCTGCTCGCTCCAGTCGGTCCCACTTGCTCAGTCCCTGCTCTCTCTGGTCCAAGGATTCATTTATTATTATTCATAAGTACACTATAGCTGACTTCAGACGCACCAGATGAAGGTGTCAGATCTCATTACGGGTAGTTGTAAGCCACCATGTGGTTGCTGGGATTTGAACTCATCACCTTCGGAAGAGCAGTCGGGTGCTCTTATCCGCTGAGCCATCTCACCAGCCCTATTTATGTTTTTTAAGTTAGCTTATTACTATGTGTGGGCACACATGTCACAGAGCCTGTGTGGTAGTCAGAATGCAACTTTGTAGAGTCAGTCTTCTATTTTTACATCAGTTCTGGGAGTTAGACTCAGATCAGTAAGCAGCAAGTACTTTTACCCACTAATCTATCTTGCCAGTCCTTTTGTTTTTATTGTTTCCCTCCATAAGACAAGCTCTCACATATCTCACATAGACTAGCCTTTAGTGTATAACTCACTATGTAGTAGAGAATAACCTTGAACTTCTGAACCTTCTATATCCATCTCATGGATGATGTGATTATAGGCATGTGCCACCAAGCCTAGTTTAGTAGTGGTGAGAACTAAACTAGAGCTTTGTGTATGCTAGGCAGACATTGTCACGAGCTACACATCCAGCCCAAGAGATATTTTCAATGGTGTCTCCAAATTGTAGTAACAGATGGTACTGAGATGGCCTATATCAGAGAGCGAATTTATCACCAAAGTAGAAATTGCAAACAAAGGTCACCTTAAATTTTGAGTTTATCCTTAGCCTGGTGTTGGTGTCAAACAGGTAGGTTACCTTTATAGGTTACCTTTATATATCAGGGCAGCTTTGTAATTAGTATCATTTGTCCACAGCTTAGCCAAAAACCAACCAACCAACCAAACAAACAAACTAAAAATCCAAATGTTTTGTATCTGTAAGGTTTATATTTCGTATGCAGCAAAGGCCTGCCAATATGCCAATAAAAACTCAACCGTGAATGGCCTACAGCTACATAGCATGTTATCCAGAATCTTCCTATAACCTTAGTTTGGTGTCCAGATTTTTGAATTTTCAGTTTTGAACCCTAGAAATATTCACAGCAGTTATTGTTGCCTGACAAGACATGTTAAAGCCCTAAACAAGTTCAATCCCAAGATAAACTTTGGAGTTTTGAACTTTCAAGCTGCCCCTCTCATCCACTCACTCTCCTTTCTCCCTCTTCTCCCCTCCTCCTCTCCTTGTCGCCCTTCCTCCACATCCCCTGATCTCCTTTAATCTTAGCACTAGAAGCCAAGGGGGAAGAGCCCTCTCCTTCCATACAAACACTCAGTGAGTGCTACCATTAGATACATCCTCACAGGGAAGCAATTGCATCAGCTCTGCTAAGAACACCACTCTCCAGAGAGAAGAGCAAGCACCCTGCAGACAGCTGCCCTGCTTCCCAAGCCTTCAAGATCCCTCACACCCCCGTGTTAATGTTAGAAATTAAGCCAGGCTTCCCTTTACCCTTTGTGCTAAATAACAACTTCTTGAAGGGGGCAAACAAACCAACAGCCCTGACTGAGTATGAGGAATGCCCAGAACTGTACCTTGAAAGATAATCCTACCAGATAGCCTCAGCAATTATGCTACATGGATACTCAACACCTCAGGTTTCCCCAGAGCCAACAAGACATGGTTTTCAGCATCAAGAGACAGACTTGAAATAGATTATGCTTGCCAACCCCTAGCCGTCACTCACACTCCTCATATGGGGGTAAGTTTGAAATACTCCAAGATCCTTACTGCTTACCACACTCCACTTCGATATGCCTGAGAGGCAGGAAATCCAAAAGACAGTTTGATTACCCCAAATACACCATCCACCTCCTCCAGACCCTATGATCAGTATGGCTTGCCTCCAAAGACAGGGTACCATCCTCTTCTGAGAAGGGTGTGGAGGTCTTTTCAGGTTCTGTATCTTCAGGCCGGATCCCATGCAGACGCAGCCCATCGCTGCCATAGCCAGAGGAGGATGGCAAAATGCTCACAGTGATGCCACTGACAGATAAATCACTCTGAGAAACAGGCATTATAGGACCCTTGCGGCGGGACACATGGGTAGGCTCTGTGTGAATAGGGTCTCCTGACTGTTTTGGTATTGATGAGGCAACAGAACACTTAGCAATCCAAGAACCTGTGGGAGGGGCACTGGGAACACTCTTGGTTCTTCCCCCGATACTCCAGCCCTCTGAAGCTTGGCCTTGATCTACTGTGTCAGGGGGGTAATCTGTCCGAGGCAAAGTGCTGCTCCGATGCCGATGTCTGAGCAGAGTGCCTCCCTGCTCCACTGCAGTCTCTCCCTGCAAAGGCAGCAGCACAGCCCTGCTGCTGCAGGATGCTGTCCTTGGAAATTCCACCAGTTGGCTCACAGACTTCTCACAGTTCCTTTCTGCTGGGTTATCAAGCAGGTGAGCAATGACTGTCATACCCTCTTCCAGGGAATCCCAGGCCCCTCCAACAACTGATGACTCATTCTCCAACAAAAGGTGAGCAGTCTGGATCTCTGCTTGGAAGCTCTCCTTTACCTGCACAATCATCCCTTGATCGCCCACCCCTGAGTTGGGAGCTGAGTCTCCAGGCAGGAAAATGTCTGATGGGGGGTGCTCTGCCCCTCCCACTCCGGGCTCCTTTGGGAGACTCGCTGTTAACTTCGTTAGGGTTTCGGTCTCTTCAATGACTCCAGTGCCTTCCAAAGCTTCCTCCCTGTAAGATGCTTCTGGAGTAAGAATTTTCTTCCCTCTCCACTTCCTTTTGAAGCGAACCCTCTTCTTAGGAGATAGGGGAGCCTTCTCAGGATCAGCTATGGACTCTTTCGGCTCCTTAACACAGCCCAGTGAATTCCCCATTTCCTTCCTCTCTCAACCTCAGAAAATAAAGCCGTTAAATCAGTCCTCGGATCCCAGAGACATTCCAATGTCGGCTTCATCGGACTCGATGCACATTCAAAAAAAAACCAAAAACAAAAAACATGCACTATGCCGGCAAGCCCTCCAATCCTTTCTCCCTCCCTCCCCGCCTCTCTCTGTCTCTTCCAGCCGCTCGATTCAGACAGCCATCTTACAGGCTCAGAGCTGCAACAAGACAAATTTCAAAGCATCTCACTGCAGTTCAGAAATCACTTGACCTAAAAGCAGACAGAAACCGGATTGGCTGCTGCTTCCTCTCTCCAAATATGAGGTAATTGGAGCACTGCCCTCAGTAACACAAACAGAACGCAAAAAGGAGCTAGAAACCAGGGAGAGGGAGGAGGAGGGGAGAACGTAAGAGTAAATGGAAAGGGGAGGGGAAGGAAGAGAGAGAGGTAGCCAGAGAGAGGAGGAGGAGAACAATATCAAAGAGGGGGTGGGGAGAGCAAACCAGCTGGGCTGGTACTAACTAGCAAAGGGAGGGAAGGGCCAGGTAGACAAGACGCCGCCGCAATGAAGGCTCCCAACCTATGAAATGAAATGTTTTAATCACTGCTCCAAGATACCCAAAGGAAAATAGCAAGCAAAATATACATAATCAAATTTTAACCTAAGAGAGACTAGAGCCCACTTCTTCCATTAAGGAACAGGGGTACGAACAATCCAGCCTCCTGTGGCATATATGGCCAGCTCCAAAGAGAAACATCTAATAATTCTGATAGCCAGACACACTGATGAAAAACCTGGAAGTTGATTTTGAGTATAGTATGTTAAGCCTCATGGACAGGTGATCACTTGTCAATACAATATAAAAGTCAGACAATAGTATTTGACATAAATGTTCAATAGTAATCATCAATACTGCCTTTGCCACAGTTAGCTATCATATTTTGAGTACTTGCTATGTAACAAGTTCTATGCGAAGATACACACATATATAACATATAATATATATATATATATATATATATATATATATATATAAATAATGTAACAGGATAATATATATTATTGTTATATTCTCACAGCAGCCATGTGTGGCCCAATTTTTAAGTAAAGAAAACTCATATTTAAGAAAGCTGATAAACTTGCCCAAGTTGAAGTAACTGAGGGCGGGGGAGACACAAGCCATTTAGGCTTCATTTTAACCAGACAAAATGGTTGATCTGTGTAATCTCAGCTACCGGGAGGCTGAACAGGAAGAATTTCAAAGCAAGTCTGAAGCTAGCCTGGACTACTGAGTGAAACCCTGTCTCAAAAATACCCATAGAATAAAAGAGAGACTTTTCATTTTAGCTCCATTAATTACTAGAGGGAAAAAAAAATCTGCTCTCCACTGCCATAAAACACGAAGATATTCCCACAGTTCTAAACTAGCAACCAGACTCTGCAGCCAAGCACAAAGAAATAACACTAGCTGCTGGCTGGGCAGAGCAGCGCAAGGACTAAACCAGGTGACTTTCACTCAGACTATAGAAACAAGGCTCCTGGACCACACCATGTGCTGCCTGCCAGCAGGATTCCTCCACCCAATGTTTCCAGCACGCTGCCTAACAAATGAGAACAACCTGTAATCGAAAGGCTCTCTGAATGGAGTGGGAGAAAAGAGGTATGGATGCTCCTTCTCTGTTGTAGCAGTTTATCTTTCATGTTCCTGCAGTGCCAGGAATCAAATAGAGGGTCTTGTACATGGTAGAGGCTTGTGCACCACCACTAAGTCACATACACACTGTGTATGTGTGTATGTACATGAATGTAATGGGATTTTGCTATGTTATCCTGGCTAGCTTTGAACCCCTGTGCTCAAGAAATTCTGTCATGCCAGCTCTATGTAAGCTCAAAAAACATATACCAGCACAGCCCTATCACCTTTCCTGAAGACCCAAAACGAGTCTTTCCAGAGGGAAAGCAACTAGAAACCCTAAAGCCCCGGCTCTTGTGTAGCCCCATCTATCTACAGCTACAGTAGGTGCTTCTTCCCTAAGTCTGTTACTAAGGCAACAGCAAAACTGCAGCGCCATCTTATGGACATCACAACACACAGCAAGTCAGAGCAAGGGAAACTCAGATCAGTTCACCAGCAAAAAATCATGACATTACAACCAAATTGTTCGTGCAGCCACCAAACCTTCACAAAAACAATGAAGAAAGCAGAAATAAGGGAAGTATTAAGCTTCATGCAGCAAGGTACACGTCTGACTTTCATTAATGAAATATAAGCTAAAAAAAAAATCCCCCAAATAAATCAACCTGGGACAAAAAGAGATAGCTGCTTAATAATAGAACTATTACAGTGGGTTTCTCTAGGAAGCTTATAGAACTAAGCTTATTTTATTTTTACTTCTGAGTCTATTCTTTTCTAAATATCTATATGTCAGTTGCATCATTTTCTACTACAGAGAAAAACTGGTCAAGACAGGAACAGAAATTTCAGAAGGGTGGAACTAGGTTAAAATTGCTCAGTGGCTTAACTAATTTACTAAGTGACGCAGATTTCGTACCTGTAAGACATGGACACCACCACCCACGTAATGGGGTTGGAAGACAAGGCTAATGATATAATGTCTGTAAAGCACTTGGCTCAGTGCCTGATCTATAGTAAATCTCTTTTATTCCCATTCATGCCTGGGGCTAAACATTAGGAGCCATCCCTAGCTCCCACAGGGATCGCAGTACACCTTCTTTTCCTTGATTGTATTCTAAACAAAGTAAATAAACTCCAAGATTTTCTTCTTAGACAGGGATGCTTCCACTACTTTCTGAGTTAACTGACTACAGGACTAACCTGTACATGGACCTTCACCTGGCATATGAACATATGGCTATGCCTTCTCAAAAAGCAAACTTTTGAGATCTATTTATTCCAGTCCTTTCCTCTGGCTTTTTTTGTAGTTAACCATTTATTACCCACAGTACTCCTTGAGAGAAAACCAGAATTAAAATGCACATTCATTCACTCTGTGAACATGAATGGCATTTTATCATTACCCCAAGTACTAAGAAACCATGAAGGAGGAGGAGGAGGAAGAAGAGGAAGAGGAGAAGAAGGATGACAACGACGACTTAGAACCAACTGGCAAGGTGTGAGGTGGAGGCAGGAGGATCAGGAGTCAAGGATAGCCTGGACCACAAGAGACCTGCTCTAGGAAGGAGGTGAGGGCACACAAACTAAAAGTCCTCAAAAAGGGCTTGAGGCAAACCTAAAGAAAAGACATTCTGTTATTGCTATAAAGATATGTGGCCCAAAGAGACCAACTGGTTACTGTTTCAGTTTCCTCATTTGGACAATGCTTAATAATAATAATTAATTAATAAGCCATCATAGCCAATTTATCTGTTCAATCTACCTTCACAGCTTTTAGATGACCAAATTCACAGAACATTCATCCACTTAATGAATATTCATTGACTGCTTATTTTATAACAAGCAAAGACAGTGAAGGCAACAAAGTCCTTGGCTTTGCTAAGCTTACTCCTAGTGCAGGGATCAAGTGCAAACATACAAACAAACAAACAAACATGCAATATGACAAATAATATTACCTAACAAGCATCATAAGTCATACTGGTGTTTCCAGAGCAATTTGTAGACAAGCTTTGGGCAAGAAAAAGGAAGGAAGGCTGGTGAGAGTGTGATTCCGAGATGTACTAGGTTAGCTATCTGCCTAAGCTCAATCAATACAACCCTCCCAGAGAAGCAACTTCATAAAGTCCTCTGACTTCCACATTAGGCCTAGAATTCCAGGCCAGGTGTGTAACCCCAAACCTCTTTCTTCAATGGCAAGGTCACATACACATAGATGTTCACTACAACAATGGCACTTTATTCACAAGTGAAGGCAACAAAGTCCTTACATTTATTATTTTTTTTTAAGATTTATTATTATACATAAGTTCACTGTAGCTGACTTCAGATGCAACAGAAGAGGGTGGTCAGATCTCATTATGGATGGTTGTGAGCCACTATGTGGTTGCTGGGATTTGAACTCAAGACCTTTGGAAGAGCAGTCAGTGCTCTTACCCGCTGAGCCATCTCACCAGCCCAAGTCCTTACATTTAATAAGGAAGTAAGGAAGTAAGTGTGGCACAGCTGTGAAGTGTACCACTCACATCACACTCTATACATGCCAAGATGAACAAGCCACGCCACTCTTAGCCATCACCCACAAACTTTAGGGCTGGGTTAGGAGTAGAGCACAGGCCTTAGCTTAGGAGTAGAACATGAGCATTACATGAACAAGACTGGAGTGGGCACGTTGGAAATATAAAACATACTAATGCTAGCATATACTGTTATGATCCCAAATCTGCTGTTAATGCACAAAATTGCATAAGGAATGATATGTGCCAACTTCAGAAGGATATTTACTATAGTGCACAAAGAGCAAGAAGCAACATATCTGAAATGTTTTGATCCCTTAAAGAAAAAGAGGAAAACTGCCTCAAAAGAATAAAGAGCAAAATATTAACTTCTGTGTCACTGTGACTATGTGCACAAGGACTGCAGACACTTCCCAGTCCTTGGAATTTTCATAACTAAAAACATAAAAGAAAATAAAAGAATTGCAACCATCCAACACATATTTTAAAAATATATGTCAAAAGTATTTTAGAAACCTTACTCTCATGCTGGCAAGATGTCTCAGTGGGTAAGAGCACTGCCTACTCTTCCAAAGGTCCCAAAGGTTCCAAAGGTCCCAAAGGTTCAAATCCCAGCAACCACACGGTAACTCACAACCACCCATAGTGAGATCTGGCGCCCTCTTCTGGCAAGTCTGAAGACAGCTACAGTGTACAGTGTATTAAGTATAATAATAAATAAGTCTTTGGGGGAAAAAAAGAAACTATAGCCTCTCTATAAAGATATTGGTACTACCAATTTCATCAGTACTAGTAAAGTTTTAATCTGAAGCCAATCTCTATTTCAACAAAATACTTCTTGAGATTAAAACCACCATCTATCATGTACATGTACACAAACATCAGTGTTCTACTTCATCAACACCAATTGCCAAGACTGGCTAGAATGGCTATTCTGCTGATGTCCTAACATCTAACAGCTCTACTCTGTGTATGTCTATGGATACAGCTAAATAGTTATACATAGTAACAATATATTACAACGTGTATGTACATGTTGTAACCTTGATGAGAACATCTAATAAGTATATAGACAAGAAAAACGAAAATCCAGACAGAAAGCTCAATCCAGACAGAACACTAGCTCAATCCAGACAGAACACTAGCACTGAGAAGGGGAAGCAAACACAAAGTCCCACCCTTAACCAAGAAGCTATCTGCAACTATACCTGCTAGATAGAGGGAGAAAACAAATCAGTTTTCTGGGCATGTACATCACCCACATTCCAGGGCAGGTTCCATGCTAAGGAGCAGTTGGCCAACACAAACGGAATCCTTGTTTGTTATGTGTATGTGAGGTTTGGTTTTGTCTTTTTCGTTTGTTTTATTTGTTTATTCTTTCCACTGAGAGAAAAGAACATGAAGTTTCGTGGAGAGGGAAGTAAGGGGAATCTTGGAAAAGCTGGGGGAGGAAAAATAATACAATCAAAATATACTGTAGAAAAAGTCACTAAAGGTTTTGGTTTGTTTTGTTTGTTGTTTTTGGTGGGTTTTTTTTGTTTTGTTTTTCGAGACAGGGTTTCTCTGTGTAGCCCTGGCTGTCCTGGAACTCACTCTGTAGACCAGGCTGGCCTTGAACTCAGAAATCCGCCTGCCTCTGCCTCCCAAGTGCTGGGATTAAAGGCGTGCACCACCACGCCCGGCTTTGTTTTGTTTTTTGTTTTTTTGTTTTTGTTTTTTTCGAGACAGGGTTTCTCTGTATAGCCCTGGCTGTCCTAGAACTCACTCTGTAGACCAGGCTGGCCTCAAACTCAGAAATCCCCTTGCCTCTGCCTCCCGAGTGCTGGGATTAAAGGCGTGAGCCACCACGCCCGGCCCTGTTTTGTTTTTTAAGAGAGATGAGGGCTGGAGAGATGGCTCAGCCGTTCTGAGCACTGACTGCTCTTCCAAAGGTCCAAAGTTCAAATCCCAGCAACCACATGAAGGCTCACAACCATCCATAATGAGATCTGATGCTCTCTTATGGAGTGTATGAAGACAGCTACAGTGTACTTACATATAATAAATAAATCTTGAGAGAGAGAGAGAGAGAGAGAGAGAGAGAGAGAGAGAGAGAGAGATGAAAACATTATCTCCACAGTGTGAGGCAACTCAGTGGTTAAAGGTGAGTGCTGCCAGGCCAGAGGACCTGGAGCCCATAGGTCCTGAAAGTGGTCCGACCTCCATATGCACACTGCAGCCTGAGTGTGAATGCACACTTTTACTTTTAAAAGTAAAAGTGAAAAAATTAAAACACATCATCATTTATCATAGCCACACACCCAAAGTGGGGGAAACCCAAATGCCCATCTACTTATGAAGAAAACGGATAGCACCTACAGCTTGCTCTCTAACGAAATACTAAATAGCAGTAAAACTGATTCATGCTGCAACACAGCTGAAGCTGAACATCATGTTAAATCAAAGAAGCCCAGTACTGGGGTACATGCTTGCAGTGACACTGGTGGTTTTCTGTATGTATATTACATACAACATATACCATGTATGTGTGTGTAGAAGACTAATTAAATTACTATTGCCAGGCATAGTGGAGCACTCCTTTAATCTTAGCACTCAGGAGTAAGAAGCAGGGAGACCCCTGGGAGATAGAGGCCAGCTTGGTCTGTATAGAGAGTTCCAGGACAAGCAGCCAAAGCTACAAAGAGAGACTCTGTCTCAGTAGAGAAGGAAAAAGGGGAGAGAGAAAAAAGAGGGGGGGATGGGGAAAGAAAGAGGGGAGAGAAAGAGGGGAGTGTGAGTGAGAATGTTCTAAAACTGATGTCACTGGACCTCAAGTTCAGATCCCCAAGTTATACTAGCAATTTACAGGCAACAGCAATATAGGACATTGTTAAAAAGAGCCCCAAGGGCTGGTGAGATGGCTCAGTGGTTAAGAGCACCGACTGTTCTTCCGAAGGTCCCGAGTTCAAATCCCAGCAACCACATTGTGGCTCACAACCATCCGTAATGAAATCTGATGCCCTTTTCTGGAGCATCTGAGGACAGCTACAGTGTACTTACATATAATAAATAAATCTTTAAAAAAAAAAAAAAGAGCCCCAAGGGATGCTATCAGCATCTTAATAAACATCCTCAATTCTTTAACAAATTGTACAGGGGAAAAGACAGATTTGATACAATACATATATATACCTATTTTGGATTCTAAGCCAAATGAAGCTTATTTTTAACAAGCAAGATCATTAGGCACATCATAACATTGATCAGACATGTGATGGCTTATGAAGTATTAAAAATTACAACATATACTTATTGTGCCTTTCTTAAATAAAAAGACCCGATCTTTCAGACATACACACCAAAATATTTACAGAAAAATTATACAAGATCTGAGCTGAGGTTTGAGGAGTAAATATGCTATAAATGAAATTATGATTATTATGGGTTACTTCTTAAACTAGATGTTAGATATGTGGTAATTCTTTATTTTTCTACTTCCATAAGCGTGCATTTTTCATTAAAAAATTTGTTTGTAAAGCTGAAAAGATTGCTCAGCTGTTGAGAGGGCTGACTGCACTTGTAGATCCAGGTTCAATTCCCAGAACCTACACCAGGCCCCACAACCATCTGTAACTCTGGTCCCAGGGAATCCAACACCCTCTTCTGGGTGGGCATGCACAGACATATATGCAAACAAAACACCCATATACATAAAATAAATACAATTTTAAAATTAAAGGTATGTTTGTAGTGTTAGGTATGGCGCCTCCTGCCTGCATGCCAAGCAACCTGCCAGACAGTCACACCCTCAGCACAGAACATCTGGAAAAAGGGGAAAGAACACTTTCTACTGGGGCTGCTCGGGAAAGCAACCATTCCATTAAGCTCGTCTCCTCTATTACCACATCTTCAACTGAGAGGCACGATTTTTACTCTTTGGCTTCTGAGTTTCCCTCCTTTAAAGAAGATTTAGTTACTGTCAAGCTAAACAGCGACATAGTAGGTATAATTACCTCATGCCTGTGAGGACACTACTAGGTGCTCACAGTGAGAACACTTTATGTCAAAACAGAACGGCAACAACCTCTCCATACCCTCAAAACCATCTCTGTTCATAAGGGTCTCGTTCAGGAGTAACTATAGTCGTGTATAAAGGCTCAACAAGCCAGGCAGTGGTCGCACACGCCTAAAATCCCCAAATCCCAGCACTTGGGAGGCAGAGACAGCCAAGGAAACCCTGTCTCGAAAACCAAAAAAAAAAAAAAAAAAAAAAAAAAAGGCTCAACTAATTTTTGCTTCTACTCTGAAGGGTATAGTCACTTAGCTCAGGTTCCCAGCTATTCTTGTATTCAAACCTTGCCTGAAGACATACTGTAGTTCTACAAAAATACATGCGAATTCCACACATTCCAAACCTTACTCATGCTGCAGAATGCCAGCATTGGCTCTAAACCAGAGTTCTAAGAAACAAGCCTGTGATCCCTAAGAATTTTCTCAGGGTCTAAGGATTCCAAGATACCTGCTGCTCTGCCTTCAACCAGAAGGTGGTGCAATCTCTCACACAGACCTCACCCCAGTGCTTTTTTTTTTTTCACACCAGCTGAAGGATGCTTCCCTCAGTCATCCTCTCACGCAGCAACTGGATAGCCTGAGAAACAGCTTTGTTAGGCTGGACTAAAACTAACTTAAAAAGAACATTCTTTTTACTAAAATAGATTTGTTCTTTTCTATCAGCAGTCCAGACTTTAAAAGAATTTGTGCCAATTAAGAAAAAAACAGTAGGGCTGGTGAGATGGCTCAGCGGGTAAGAGCACCTGACTGCTCTTCCGAAGGTGATAAGTTCAACATCCACATGGTGGCTCACAACCATCCGTAACGAGATCTGGCGCCCTCTTCTGGAGTGTCTGAAGACAGCTACAGTGTACTTACATATAATAAATAAAATAAATCTTTAAAAAAAAAAAGAAAAGAAAAGAAAAAAAAAACAGTATCAGGAAGTCCTCAAGAGCATGTAAACATTTCAGAACACCACCAGCTTGGAAAGTTGATACAGCCTGTGCTCCCGGCACACATACAAACAGCCAACTAAGGGGACATGAATAACTGGCAGTGCTTAAAGACCAGATGAGAAGAGTCTTAGCAGATTGGGTTAGACAGTTCATTCATCCTAACAGATCTGAACCAACATCTCCCTACCTCTCATGATGACTTCACTAAAGAAAGCAGACTTCTAATTCCAGACTTCCAGGGACAAGACCAAACCACAAAGGAGAAAATCTCCCTGCATTTTCATAACACAATGGAGATTTAGGATACAATACTTTATCTCCACTCACCTCACTTCACCTTTCCAACTCCAACCCATTGTTGATAACAGCCAAACACAGAGAAGTAACTTAAGTTACTGGAGAAAGCAGCACAGGCAGAGAGGACACGCACAAATGGAGCAACAAGAACCCCAGACTGTACCTGGAAGTGCAAGATAATGGTCCAGATCAGGCCCAGCGTTAGCTTGGGGTTGCCATCTGTGATGTCATCGTTGCGGATATTCACTAGCTTCACCTGAAAAGGAAAGCAAGGTGGTCTCAGAGCCCAGGAAGTTTCTTTCCTGGACTGATTTTTTTAAACTTATTTTCACTACTAAAATACAGTTCAATTAATTTTTGGCTTAAGAATCTATGAATTCTAATACGTTTACAGTTTCACATAAAATAACTTTCATTATTCCAAACAAGGCTCCATGATATCAATTTTCAAACAGCTGGACCTGCCTCATTCTGAGGTCCTGACAATGACCAGCTTTTTATAGAATATCATATAAATGGCACGTGAACTTTGGTCCCAGACTGCTTTTCCCCCTCTACTGAGCACAAAGTTCTTGAGTCTCCCATCCAAGCTGCAAAATTATATGTCTGGCTTGTTCCTTTTCATTGCCAATGAATATCATTGCACAGATGTCCTGACCTGAGCTTGCCCTCTCATCCACTGAAGGGTTTTTGGACTATTTCCAGTTTTGGGCATTTCTGAGTAAAGCTCCAACGTTTTTGTTGAGATTGTTGTATGGACATATGTTTTCATTTCTCTATGGTAAATTCCTAGGTATATATGTAATCATATCAATCATACAAACTGTCAGATTATTTTCAGGATAGATGAACTATTTTGCACTTTCACCAGCAAAGCAACCTTGTGAGCACATGGTATTGCAAGTTGCTTCGTCAGTCAGAACCCTGGCTTGTTCTGTTCTTTGGGGGTTAAAGAGGTGCCCCTTCTTCATCACTGCTCCCTGCTGCCCTCTCCATTTCCCTTTCCCGGTCAAAGATCTCTCTTTTTGGGCTGGAGAGATGGCTCGGCAGTTAAGAGTACTAACTGTTCTTCCAGAGGTCCTGAGTTCAATTCCCAGCAACTACAGAGTGGCTCACAACCACCCTTCTGGTGTGTCTGAAGAAGCTACAGTGGACTTACATATAATAAATAAATCTTAAAAAAAGAAAATCTCTCTTCTTGATATAACCCATCTCAGCTTTACTCCTAAGGCCCATTACAAGACCACAGAGTAAAATCTCAGTCCAAAAACACACTATGCACAGACCCATAGATGCCCCTCCTCTTCGATGCCCAGCTGTCCTATTTTGCATGAAACTGAGAGTTTTGTCTTGCTGGTTCTTTGAGACAGGGTCTCTCTCTCTCTCTCTGTGTAACCCTAGGTATCCTAGTCAATATACAGACCAGGCTGGCCTTGAACCAAGATCCTGGCTCTTCAAAGTGTAAGAGTGCTGGGATTAAAGGTGTGTGTTATTTGTTCATTCATTCATTCATTCATTCATTCATTTTGAGTGTTTCGCCTACATCGTGTATGTCTGGTGTCCATGGAGACCAGAAGAGGGCATCACATCCTCTAGAAACTGGAGTTATAGACAGATTACCTTCTAATAATTTCCTCAATGGCCTTAGCACCTGACCCTTAACTTTCTGTTCCTACTGTCTGCCATCCTTCTTACAATCTTAACCCTCACATCCACAACAAGTGTCACCCTATTTATAGTTTGCTTGACTTCTCAATTCTGAAGATCCTTTGATAACCTGCACAACTATAGCTTGGGTCTCCCTGTTCTAATGATTCCTGCCCTTCTGAGTCTATTATGGTTATCATTTTGCCCATACTTAGTTTCTATTATAGTAATTGATCCTCTTCTCTGTTCCTATTTGCACTTCTAGCTAACCAATTCTTATTTTAACTTGTCTGGCTAGACCCCTTTCAGGTTTTCCTAACTCAATATACATCCTCATAACTATCCCAATAGCTTCCATTTCTCTTACCATTCATTATTAAATTCTTTAAACAAATATATCTTCGTCAATTATAGATCACTTGATATGATGAGTACAGAAGCTAAAAATGTTAGGAACATATTCCCTGTCATTAAGGAACCTGCAGTACACTGGGGCTAATGGGGAATTAGCAGTACAGTAATCAATGTTACATTCACACATTATTGTGGAAGCACTAAGGACATTTTCCAAAGTTAATTAGACTAAAAAATATGCACACCATATAATGTCTTGTTGACTCTTAGTGTCGCTGGGAAATCTTAGCCACACCAAATTTTTTCCACACAATTCACACTGGGGAGCTGCCCACCCCCATTCCCTCATCCACTTTCTTCCCTACCACAAGTCAGCAACATCTTCACCCCTCTTTCTGTCCTTGTCCCTGTATCTGAGAACAAGAGGCAAGTCTTTTTACTTTCGCTGGCCAGGCTTAGTTGTACACGCTTATATTCTCAGCATCCAAAGGCGGGGCAGGTAGAGCCATAAGCTGAAGGTTGGCCCGTCTCTCTAGAGTTACAGGCCAGCTAGAGCTACATAGTAAGACCCTCTCTCTAAATTAACAAGTCACCCAAATCCCACTTTTAGTTCTTATCCCCTGGTCCCTGGTTGTTGGTCCCACTAATTAGGAAGCCCTGAGAGGACAGAGGGTATAGAGACCATCACTGATTGAAGAAGGCCACTAATCCACATGCAAGAGACTAGAGTTCAAGTCCTAGCTCTCTAACTCCTGTGATCTGGGCCAGGTCACTTCAGATAGCCAGCCCTAATTCTCTTTTGTTCAGATCACTGGAGAGGCTAGGTTCTTAGCTGTCTAGAGTCTTCTAAAATGAATATTTTAGGATTCATCTAGCTCTTTGTTTTACTTGGGTGGTTTTGGTTTGTTCATTTGTTTTCAGTCTTTGCTTGAGTTTGGTCTTGCTATGTAGCCTAGCCTGGGCTCACTCTCATGACTCTCCTGAGCCTTACAGCTCTGGGACTCTTAATCCTCCTGATAATTTTCAGTCTTTTACCTTTTATTGATTTCCCCTACTTTGCCTGAAAATCTCTTGTTGTCTTCCTTATATAGAAAGAGAACAATGTGGGGTTTTTTTTCCCCTTTGATGGCTAGATCTACTATACTCCAAATACTTTGTACCCTCTGAAATGTACTTCTATAACCTTAGTACTTAGAAGGCTAAGACAGAAACACCTAGAGTTTGAAACCACACTGAATTATAAGGCTAGACCTTGTCTCAAAATAATAGAGCTGGGTATAGTAGCATACATCTTTAGTCTCAGCACTCTGGAGGCATAGGCAAACACATCTGTAAACTTGAAGCTAGTCTAGTCTACATAATAAGTTTCAGGCCAGCTAGAGCTACATATTGAGATCTACTTTTAAAAAGAAGAATGAATGAATGAATGAATGGTCATTCCCTTAAGTCAGTACTGAGAAGTTGGCTAAGAAAGAGTCCTAGCCTAGTGAGCATATGGCCTTGGGTTCAATTCCCAGAATCACAAAAGTAATCATAGCACGAGTTAGACATTTCTCTCAGATGTGACATGTCTGAGAAACTATTTGAGACTTCCCTTGTCCCATTTCATGAATATGCAGCATTTTGTTATACGGTGTGGATTTTCCCATATTCTTCACAGGTTTCTTACATATTTTGTGCCCTGCCCCAACCTCCAGGGCCTATCTTTTAGTTTAACCTTTGTTCATGAACACTGATCCTCTCAAAAAAATACAAGTTCTATGTAAGGACAAAGAGTCAGAACCAGAATCCATCAAATGTTCTTACCTGCCGCTGCTTTAGGAAGTCCAGGGCAATCTGCACATTCTGCAGCCTGTGAAAACGCATCCTGCCCTTCTCTCTGGGCTGCAAGGAAGAAAAGGGATGTTAATTTTAGCTATGGTAATTTACCTCTGCACAGCCTTTCCTAGGACTAAAAGAGCACACAGAACTGCTCTTGGCTAAAGCCAGGTGTGGGAGCATTAAAGGAAGCCCCTGGAAGAGCAGGGCCTTCATGTGCCCAGCAGGCTCTCAGCAGCTCACAATGCTGGCACGCCACTCTACATCACACAAACCCACAAGCCTATCTGAGTCTAATGCTGCATCACAGTCACCTCTGCACAGGCTCTTCTGTGTGTGGCCAAGGTTTATTTGGAGTGTGAAGTTAACAGTAACACAGAGTATAGCTCTATGACTCTTAAAATCACAATTATCGGGGCTGGAGAGATGGCTCAGCGGTTAAGAGCACTGGCTGGCTGCTCTTCCTGAGCTCCAGAGTTCAATTCCCAGCAACCACATGGTGGCTCACAACCATCTCTAATGGGATCCAGTGCCCTCTTCTGGTGTGTATGAAGAGAGTGACAGTGTACTCATATAAATAAAACAAATCTTTAAAAAAAAAAAAATCACAATTATCTACACTGCAGAGGAAAGGCAGAAAGTCTAACTGCATAATTAATAATGGGTAGAAGCAACTTCAGCACAAACCTGGCTAGAGAAGGCAAACTCTAGGAAGGCAAATTTAAATACAGAGAATGCAGTTACTGGTGCTCAAGAAAAGTAAAAAAAAAAAAAAAATCAAAAATGGTTGACAGAATCTAGGAAGTAACCCATCTCTCAAGAAGGTGAGTGTCACCATAGGAAAGCTGCTGATCCCCAAATGAAATTCTCAGAGCAATAAAATTGTAATGGGGTTATTTAAGAATCACAAATAAAACTGTTTCTGCTATTTAATCCTTGGGTCATACTACAAAACCAAGCAATGCCACCTCCATCTGTTAACTGTCACCCCTGCCCAAGGCTCAGCCATGCCTATGGGGAGGTAAGTAAAGTGTGCCTGCCCAGCAAGTGCTGTAAGAACAGGCATCTGCTCTCACATCTCCTCAGTGAGTGCTGTAAGAACAGGCATCTGCTCTCACATCTCCTGCAGTGCTGCTTTAGTTTTCTAAAGCTGGGACTGAAATATCACCCTCACCAGATTACACCCAATTCATTTATAAATATTAAATTGGCACTGCTAATTAAAGATCGAACAAATATAAGGTATTTCTGTGGTGGGATCTGCAATAAGGAAATCTTATAACAGCCAAAAAGTAGCCCAACACATGGAGAGGGCTAAGAGTGTCCCTTCGGGTACACTCTAGCATTTCTAAACAACATTCTCCAAATGGGATTAATTTGCAGAGATACCAAGGCCTCTCTGTGTAACAAGGTAACTTCTTCTGTGAGCTTAGGGACATTTTTTTTTTCAGCAAGAACCTTTTCTAAGTTATTTCAGATCAATGGAGAATACAGCTTAGAGAATGGCAGTCTAAATGCAATTGTAAGACAATGGGAAGGGAGATGTGGAGATGACTTTAATAGGTTGGGGATATTGTCCCATTTCTGGAGAAAGATTATGGGTTCTAATTTAGAACCTATAAGCAAAAAAGGCTCCTCTTACAAACATTAATCTCTACTCCTAATGTACCCTCCACCAATAGTTAATAGCCCAAGAACATGCAGATTAAATCTCTGTTCCTTACAGTAACTAGTGAGATTACTGACCAAGGCCAGAGTATCTCATGCAGTGAGTTTGCACACAACACTCAATTTTGAAAACGACCGACACATGCTTAGTGAGACGGCAGAGGCTAGACGTGGAGAGAAAACACTGTTAGTTAGTCTACATTGTGGAATCGTGAGCAATTAATGTTCATGCTGTCAGCTGACCCTTCCACAGTTCGGCAGTCAGATTCAGACAATACAACAAGGCCAGCAGAAAGCCATAGGTCTCCAGGTCACAAGGACTTGATACTCCCATGTACTATGATTGGTTTTGTGCCAACATTCTCAGCTAAGCAAAATAATTGCCACTTCAGGATCATTTAATAGTAGCAATAGGCACAATTAATTTTAACCACTTTCTTTGGGACCCATATTCCCTGGTTGAAGGAGAAGCCAACCGATGACCAAGTTACTTGGAGACCTTGAGAAGTCTGGCCTCTCTGATGGCCCTGAAGTGCCAGCTGGGATGCTGGCATCCCCAAAAGACCTACTACATCATCATCATCTTCCTCTTCCTGATCCTCGCTGTTTGTATGGCGCCAGGAGGGCATGCTCACGAGACGAAGGGTCTTCAGCCCTGCTGGCTCCTTTAGCCACCAACCAAAAAAAACACAATAGAGGAACAGAAAAGAAAGCACACATACACGCATACACACACACACAAAGGAGAAATGAATAAATGTTTTTTATCCAAAAATGAAAAACCTCCCACCTCCAAAAGAAAGAAAAAAGTCAGATCAAGAGCAGAGCAGAGGACACTGAACACTTCTTATTTTGAGAACATCTTCAATTCTTCATGTCTACCCATCCTACATTTGTGATTCTGTTATGGTTGGAACTATGACAAGAACAACTCTGAAAGACATCAGATGCTTTCTGGTGAGAAGATGATATGAGTGTCTCCATAAACACCCACGTCTTCAAAGGTTAAGAAGATAAGTTAAATGGGAGCACCTTTACCCTGCGTGGCACACAGTATCATCAGAAAGAATGACTTTCCAATGTGAAAACCACTGTTGACAAACCTATAAACTATAGGAGATATACTGAATGCATGCTGAAGAATAACGTCCAGCAGAGTAGAGTGGAATTCTGATATCTTACTAGATTAATAAATGAAGGCCAGTCAGTGGTTCAGAGTACTGGCTGCTCTTCCAGAGGTCGAGTTCAATTCCCAGCAACCACATGGTGGCTCACAACCATCTGTAAGGATCCGATGCCCTCTTCTGACACACAGGTACACATGCACATAGAGTACTCAAAAAATATATAAATAAATCTTAAAAATAATCTTTAAAAAATCATAATAAAATAAATGAAGGCCAGACAGGAATTACACATGCTAGCTATGCTAACAAAGGCTTATGGCAATTCCGTTTTTGTTGTTGTTGTTGTTTTGCTTGTTTGTTTTTTTTTTTTTTTTTTTCGAGACAGGGTTTCTCTGTGTAGTCCTGGCTGTCCTGGAACTCACTCACTCTGTAGACCAGACTGGCCTTGAACTCAGAAATTCGCCTGCCTCTGCATCCCAAGTGCTGGGATTAAAGGTGTGGGTTACCACACCCAGCGCTTATGGCAATTCTGACCACTAAAAATACTTATGAATAACTATACTACTAAGAGTTTTTTGTTAGCCGGGCGTGGTGGCGCACGCCTTTAATCCCAGCACTCGGGAGGCTGAGGCAGGCGGATTTCTGAGTTCGAGGCCAGCCTGGTCTACAAAGTGAGTTCCAGGACAGCTAGGGCTACACAGAGAAACCCTGTCTCGAAAAAAAACACACACACACACACACACAAAAAAAAGAGTTTTTTGTTTTTAAAGTAAACCCAAAACAAAGGGCTCAGGAAGCTAAGCCTGTCTGGCCCAATCCTAGAAGGAGTTGAACATCACATAAGCAATGAAATCTAGTGTGCCAAAAAACGATTCTTTAATACAACAAACAATGACTAGGAGCCCAGCAGAAGCACTGAGCGGGCTGAGATGGGCTGAGATTGAGAGTGCAGATGCTTCTCATACTCAAGCATGGATGTTTCCAATGAAAACTGCGCTCCCTATAGCATCTGAAAGAAAGACGGGAACCACAAAGAACACTTGCCTCCATAGTGCTTAGATATTTGAAACAATGGCCAAAGGAATGTTATTTTAATCCCCTAAACAAAGCAAGTGTAAGAGGTATTCTTTGACGGACCAGGAGTCTTAGCCAGGATTCTCTATAGGAAAAGGCTTCCCACAAGCACTGGGACAGGCCAGCATATTTAAGGAGCCCGGGTGTAAACACTGCTTTATGAGGACAGACTGGCTCAGACCCAGCTTCAGCATTTTTCCACATCTGTGAGACTCAACAAATCATGGAGGAAAGTAAGAGAAACTCCAAACACCTGGGTTCTTAAAAACTTCAAATGCTTATCTAAACACAGAAAATTAGGAGAAAAAGACAAAAACATAATAGAGAAAAGGGAAGTCTATACAAACTAGAAAAAAACCTACACGAAGAAAAATGCAATTTATTCCCCCCAAAACATAATGTTCCTGAAAGATTAGTATCTAGAGAGAGATGAGGAATGACTAAGAAAGTGTCCGGAAGTACAAAATAAAAACATTTCTGATTTTATCAAGGCATGAGACCTAAAGCTGGAGACATAATTTAATTACGCAGTGCCTTCTAACAGATGTGAAGTCTCAAGTTAAGTCCTTAGGACTCAGGGTACAGAGACCTCACATGACAATACATAATGTATAAACTGAGATGATGTCACCTGTAAACTATATGCCTGAGGGCTGGTGAGATGGCCCAGCGGGTAAGAGCACCCGACTGCTCTTCCGAAGGTGATAAGTTCAAATCCCAGCAACCATATGGTGGCTCACAACCATCCGTAACAAGATCTGGCTCCCTCTTCTGGAGTGTCTGAAGACAGCTACAGTGTACTTACATATAATAAATAAAAAATAAATCTTTAAAAAAAAAAAAAAAACAAACTATATGCCTGAGTAAGAAAAGAGGTGTTACTAATAACTTCTATTTCTCTCTCCCACCCAATGGAGCAAGCAAAAGGCTACTGCTACAGGAGGCCTTGCTTACAGGACTCTCGTTAAAAGAAAGCAGCTCACCAGTTTGATGCCTGAGAGGACCTCTAACAGGGAGATCAGGTTGTGTCCATCCCGAAGGTCTTCATACAGATCATTGATGTGCTTGCGAACCTGTAAGGAAAGTATGACAAGCCAGTCATTACCTAATCTAGAATCATTTGATCATCCTCCAAAGAATGTCTAGTTCTAGATAAATCTATGAATTAAAAAATATGAATCAAGAAGCAATAATAAAGGCTGGAGAGATGGTTCAGTGGTTGTTAAGAGCACTGACTGCTCTTCCAGAGGTCCTGAGTTCAATTCCCAGCAACCACATGGTGGCTCACAACAATGGGGTCTAGCAATGGGGTCTGCTGCCTTCCTCTGGTATGTCTGAAGAAAGCAAGGGTGTACATACACATAAAATAAATAAATAAATCATTAAAAAAATATGTCCAAACCATATTTTAAAAAAGAAGCAGCCATAATAAAGCTCAGGAATTTCCAAGTCCGAGTAAAATCCATATGGAATAATAGTGTTTTTATTGCACCATATGTGCTTTCTAAGCTAAAGCCAGGTTGATCGTATACTAAACAACACTGGGCAATATTCTAGAAAGTCTGGAAAAGGAGATGAGGACTCATCTATCCTAAAAACATTTCAAGAATGACTATGGAGTAAAATGTGATCGGTGGAGAGCTAAGATGGCCAGATGAGTCCACTCAGTGTCAGAAAATCCTTCTAGGGCACTAGGAAAAATCCAAGGGCAAGGCAGCCAACATTTCACTCAATGTACTTCAATTTGACCCTTCTCTGATCTGATAATGAATGAGAATTATCTTTAATTGTTAAATTATACTAAGTGAAATAAATTCAATTTTATAATTAAACTATGATAAAAAAAAAAAAAAAAAACAAATCTCAGCCTGGCGTGGTTGTGCACGCCTTTGATCCCAGCACTCGGGAGGAAGAGGCAGGCGGATTTCTGAGATCGAGGCCAACCTGGTCTACAGAGTGAGTTCCAGGATAGCCAGGGCTATACAGAGAAACCCTGTCTCGAAAAACCAAAAAAAAAAAAAAAAAAATAAACCCAAATCTCAATTTGTCAAATGTGGTTGACGTCAAACGTGGTAGATACTAAACGCTTTATATTTTATCTCATATATCACTCATATCTGTGAAAAGTGCTCTTGTCGTTTCTGTTTTGTCCATGAGGACTTCGTACTGCTAAAGGTCACACAGGGAAGTCTTGGCTTCAGCCTGGACTTTCTGGTTTAGTCTTCCCCGGTAAGCACTAGGCTGTATGCTCAGTCACCATCTTGTTTTCTTTACTTAATCCCAGCAACTGTCTTGGAGAGGTTACTAGTCCTATTCCACAGAAGTAGTAGAAGAAGGCAAGTCTTGTGGCTTAGCTGCCATGGGTCTTCTGACTCTCTCCAAGTTTAGCAACAATTTCACTAAGTGACACCAGGAGAAGACTGGTAAAAACAGGAAGAAAACAATTTCTACATAAATAATTTTCTAGGTATCAAAAGGAAGGCTATTTTCAGAAGTACTGAGTTTAAGCTCAGCATGGTGGTAGACACCTGTAAGCCTAGCATTAGAGGCAGAGGCTACACTATCCTGGGCTACAGAGTGAGACCCTGTCTCAAAATACAAAGTAAGCTTGGAGTTAGAGAAACAGCCCAGTCTACAATGCATCTACCTCAGAAGTATGAAGAAGTGAGTTTGATCCCGGGCACTCACACAAGGTGCTGGATACAATGGCAAGCACAGGACAAGAGAATAGACATTCTTGCTGACCAACCAACGTAGATAATTGGAAAATCTCAGCTCTTAGTGACAACTCCTGTCTTACAAACAAGGTGAATGGAAGTTGCTACATACATATATACATATCTACATACACACACACACACACACACACACACACACACATACATGGGACGGGGTGCATCTGGACTGGTGATATAGTGGTTGATAGAGCTCAGTTGATAGAGTGGTTGCCTAGCATGAAGAAAGCCCTGAGTTCACTCCCCAGCAGCATATAAACAAGGCTAGCACTTGGGAGGAACACTCAAGAGGTGGTGCGCACCTTCAATCCCAGCATTCACGAGACAGAGAGAGGCCAGCCAGGCCAGCCAGGGCTATGTAGAGATACCCTGTCTCAACAAACAAACAAACAAACAAACAACAAATAAATAAGCAAAAGTTTAAAGTCATTCTCAACTATTTAGTGAGTCTGAGGCCAGTCTGAGGCCAGTCTGAGCTGTGTGAGACCTTTCAAGACAAAACAAAAAACGGGGTGATAGTGGGTGGTAGGGTAACAGTAGATCACAGTTGTAGAAACTGATTTACAATGAACAATAGCTTTAAAATAATAGAATATTGCACTGTATCTAGACCTAAACACTTTAAAATGTATGTACAATATAATACTTTGTCCGTCACTGCCTTCATTCTAGACAACGAACAAGCCAGACATCTGGTTCAGACTTAGTAGCACTGCTCATTTCCATGGTAAAAATACTTCCACCAAAACCAAATTCAAGCTGTCATATGTGAAAAACCTCATGTATTTACAGCTTTTATATATCATTTTATTTATAAATTTAACTTAATTTTAATAATGATTATATTTCCAACCAACTTACAAAATTGCTGAAAATTTAGCATTAGGCTCTCATAAGTCTACAGAGCCAACCAAACCATCAGTTCAACATTTCTCCCTCAAATGACTCAATGTTTCAAGATTTGTTCTAGAAAAATGTAGTTCACTATCAACAAATGACCAGATCGTGAAAGTTAGAAGGGAAAAGCTCTAGAGGAATTAAACTTTAAATACAGCAAGTTTAAAATGCAAGAAAAGACCTCCAAATGTTCTTAAAGCGGTAAGCGATCAGCCTTCAATCTGGGTCAGCTGAGAACTTCAATTTGGAAGTCACATGCACTGAGGCATTCGTTAATGACTTGGGAACTACTAGGCTTTAAAGATAGGGGCAAGAAAGAACAGAGTGCTAGGGGTGGAGCCTCAGGGAGAAGCCAAAATTGGAAGGCAGCATATGGAAAAATAATCAATAAAATAAAGGCCAGGCGGGGGACACTAAGCAAAGAAAAGNCCACATCTTTAACTTGGTACACATGATTCTTCTTTTGGGCTAGTTTTGTCTTGAAAATGGGGTCCTACTGCACTGTGGAGGCCACTCTGAACACCTGGCCCACATGATCACACTTCACAAGCGCCTGGGCCTACAGACAAGTGCCACTGCTGGAAAGTGTCAGAGCTGGGGCCAGACCACAGAGCCCTGATTTTTTTTTTGTTTTTTTTTTTTTTTGTTCGTTTGTTTTTTTGTTTTTCAAGACAGGGTTTCTCTGTATAGCCCTGGCTGTCCTGGAACTCACTTTGTAGACCAGGCTGGCCTCGAACTCAGAAATCCGCCTGCCTCTGCCTCCTGAGTGCTGGGATTAAAGGCGTGCGCCACCACGCCCGGCTTCAGAGCCCTGATTTTTAGCTGTGTTCTTTCCATTTAAAGATGTCTATGGTCTCTACAGCAACAACAAGAAATAAGAGTTTTCATGTGGCATTCTTTGAGAGTGAAAAACTTGATCCTCTAAAATAATGTATTAAAAGGAAGCATGACAGCTTAGTGTCCTTGATCTAGCTTTGTAGACCAACTACATGGCAGAAGTTGTTTTAAAAGATGAAAGTGGAGGCTGGAGAGATGGCTCAGTGGTTAAGAGCACTGACTGCTCTTCCGAACGTCCTGCGTTCAAATCTCAGCAACCACATGGTGGCTCACAACCATCCATAATGAGATCTGACGCCCTCTTCTGGTGCATCTGAAGACAGCTACAGTGTACTTAAATATAATAATAAATAAATCTTTAAAAAAAAAGGTGAAAGTGTGTTTCATATTCTCATGTCCACTTTTGGAACGATGCGGTACTTAGTATCTGTGTATTGTGTGCAAGTCCTGGTCCAATGCTCAGTACAGTAACAACACAGGGTCAAGGGAGCTCTACACATCCATAAACATACAGGGAAGGTGAGAGTGAGCCAGCCTGGCAACCTCAGACGGACTTCTGAATTCGTGGGTTTCTAAAGTGGAAGAGGGAAGTCCATACTGAGTAGTTAGGTACAGTCTCTAAGACAAAGTCTAACACACTAGAAAACGGATGACAGTTAACTTCTACTCAGCAAGACTTGTGCTCAATAGAAGGCACAAAAGTATAGAGTCCAGAAACGCCCACTGAAGTCAGGAGAGTGAGGAGAGTGACCTCTCTGTCTCAGGACTCAGAGGATGTGCTCAGCTCTTCTACTCTCAGCTACTCAGATGGCTAGGGAAGAGGTATTTGTTTGTTTGTTTGTTTGTTCATTAATTAAAAAAAAAAAAAAAAGCCGGGCAGTAGTGGCACACACCTTTAATCCCAGCACTTGGGAGACAGAGGCACGTGGATTTCTGATTTTGAGGCCAGCCTTATCTACAGAGTGAGTTCCAGGACAGCCAGGGCTGGGATTAAAGGTATGGGCCACCATGCCCGGCTGCTTTACCACTTTTAATAGACAAGCTTTAAGCATAGAAGTGGAGAATCTATAGTTAAAGCCAAGTCAAATGGGAAAAGGGGGAAATTCATACACCATGTGGAGAGTAGCAAATCCTTTTCTCAAGTATCCTAATCAGGAGCTGCATTTCAAGCAGTGCCGGGAATCCTTAGCTACCCTATATTCAGATGAGTCCTCAATTAGTCAGAGAGGCTGGATGTGGCCACACAGTGGGAATGTCCGCACTTGAAAGACTGGAACAGCAGGGACAGTTGAGGCCACCTGGGCTTAAGTGAGACTCTGTCTCAAAAACCATACAACATAAAAGAAAAAAAGAAGGGAGAGGAGAGATGGGGCAGAAAAAAGGAAAGAAACAGGAGAGCTGGAAATGACAGTGAACATTTAGAAATGTATACTGATATAACTGGAATTCTTACTAAAATCTCAAGGTCTGTGGCCTCTAGACTGCCCATAAGAATAAAAATGAAAAGAATCATTCTACCTGTTGGGTTTCAGACATGAGCCAAGGCCAAGGTGCATATTTTACATACCACAGCAGACCTGGTATCCAGGTTCTCCCAGCATCTCACAGTCCCTGCCTGACATACCCCACCCTCAAACCTGAAATTTCTAGCCCAGGGGCTGGGCTGCCCTTCCCCTAGAGGCTCTTCCCTATATAATCCTGACATTCTGGTTCCCCTCCTTTCTCCATCTTGATTTCCCTCTCCCTCTCTCCCCCTCCCCCTTTCCTTCTCTTTTCTCCGCTTTCTCTTCTCCCTCCCCTGGCTATTTCCCTTGCTTCCTTCCTTGGGGGCCAGTGAGTTCACCCACCTGAGAGCTTCCCAATAAACAAGAGAGAGAGAGAGAGAGAGAGAGAGAGAGAGAGAGAGAGAGAGAGAGAGAAAGTGTGTGTATGTCAATTTGGCTTGAAATGGCTCATTTTACCAGCAGAGAAATAACTTATCTGAGGAAACATAATCATGTCCTTTTTGTTTTGAGACAGTGACTTCTTTATAGCCCAGGCTTGTTTTGAACTCACAAAAATCCTCCCAACCTAAGTGCTAGGTTTGTAGCTATGGCACACCATGCCCAGTATCCCATCCTTTTCTTGGGAATCTCTTTGGGAAGATCTATCTTATAAACTATGAAAATTTAGACACAATCTCTGTATTATCAATATAGATAAAATTTAAACATGGCCTGATTTTCCTTTTCTGATGATTCTTGCACAAAGAACAACTTTTAGGTTTGTGGGCTTGCATTTTAAGTTAGGTTATATATACATTTCAGATGCTTACATTCCTAACAAATATCTTCTAAGATTGTATCAGTCCTGTTTGCAATTAAGAAAGAAGTTAATTTTCTTATTCTAGAAGCCAAGAGATTCTAGATTAACTAAATCCTTAAAAAGAAGCTTACTTGGTTTTGCTCTTACACCAGCCTAGGAATTCATCTGAGTGTAGTTGCACAGCCGGGCAAAAGCTGCCCAAGTCTCACAAAATTTTGCTCCCTAATTTTCAACCCACAAAGTTCAAAGAATTCAATCTTAATACAATGATTCTGGTTACCAGTGTATGTGTGTGTGTGTGTGTGTGTGTGTGTGTGTGTGTGTGTGTGTGTCTGTCTGTCTGTCTGTCTGTCTGTCTGTCTGTCTGTCTGTGTCTGTCTTGTTGGAAATCTGACAGCCTGGAAAATGATAAAAAATAGGATAGGCAAGGGCTTAAGCAAAGCTCTGGCTGGCCTCCACCGTCTGATGATGCTGTGATGTGTTCCTCTGTGTCCCTTTCCCAGACCTTCTGCCATCACACAGCACTGAGGCAAAGGTACAACAGGCACCATTGGAACAAAGGAGCATCAGCAAGCCAGAATATTTGAATCTACATACAAAGCTTAGAGTCCAGTCAGTCAGGACATTTGGCTCATGCAACTGTTAAGACAGGTATGAGGTATTGAGGCGTGTTAAGTAGAAAGGCCTAGTAGTTTTGGTCACTTGACTCATGAATGTCCCTTACCTCAGCCTCTCACTAACTGCACAATTTTGGGGAAGTCATCTCACCTCCCTAATTTTCACCTTCTTTTGTGGTGAAAACTGAGAGGATTATATTCTAAAACCCACAAAAGGTTTAGGCAGGTGGTTTTTTGGGAGGTTATTGTAAAAAGAAAATCAGACAAAATGCTCTCTGTACGCTATCAGGCACTACTACTATTATTTACTCGAGGTAACACATTTATTGGATATGTCTCATGTCCCAATGCCTGCCGAAAAGTCATATTATACTGTTGTGACCTCTAAAGGGAGACAGTATGCCAACACACAGGCATCTGCTCCAAATGACACACAAAAGAGAGGAAATTGCAAGTGATATAGTCTAAGGAATACAGGTCAGAAGATCAGAAAGATTATATCCTCAGCCAGAAATGGTTAGTAGGCAGTGACTGGGCACAGGAGACTGGGGTGTGCTTTCTAGGAAGAGGAACAAAGAGAGCAGTAGAAAAGTACAAAGTCTTTAGGGAGCAGTAAGTTCTTGGTGTGACTACAGCATACGCCCCATAGAAGAGACTATCTGGAAATGAAACTGGACAGGTTGAGAAGGACTCTGAACCACAGAGAGGCATACCATCCGTATCATCAATTAGAGATAACAGGTAACTACTCTTGGAATTTACAGCAGTAAATAATCTTGGTTGCTGTCTTTCTTCCATCCTGTCTCTCACCTGCCGTTTTTGTCCTGACACTACAAAAAACATGACACACTATGGTTAGATTTAATTTGCAGCTTGACACAACCTAGATTCACCTGGGAAGAGAGTCTCAATGAAGGGCTGCCTAGAACAGGTTGGCCTCTAGGCATGCCTGTGGAGATTTCTCATTATTGGATTAACTGAGTCGTGAAGACCGAAGCTAACTGTGTGCAGACTATGGGCTGGGCCCTGAACTGGTGAAGAGCAAGCATGTGTGCATTTATTCCTCTGCTTTTGACTATGGATGCAATGAGACTAACTCCTTCAAGTCACTGCAGTGGCTTCCCACAATGATAGGCTATGACCTGGAATTGTAGCTGCATAAACCCTTTCTCCTCTAAAGTTGTTTTACCAGAGTACATTCTAACATCAATAGAAATAAAGATACAATCTAAAAACAAAAATCAAACATGAATCTAGCAGAAAGATTCAGAACAAGGCATCTGAACACTAATAGAAATATAAAAGAAATACAAGGAGGTGCTTAAAGGAAAGGACAATTGATTCTATTTGGGAGAGTCAGGGAATTATTTATTTGAAGATAATAAGTTGATAGGCAAAACAGCCAGAAGGAGAGCAGAGCAAAGATAAGAGAAGTAAAATAGCAAGGCTCACAGTTCAGCAAGAGCTTTAGATAGGAGAAGAATTTGGCACTAAAGGGTGGGGGTGGGGGTAGGAAAGTATGCAGTGGTCCCACCTCTCCACAGGCTGACAGGCAGTTACTGCTCAGTGAAGAAAAGACACTGTCTTAGCAGCAGCCACTGGTAAGTTGAGAGAACCCTAATTAAACTCACTGCCCCCCAAAACAAACACACACAAAAGGCAGAAGCCAGAGCCAGTTTCACAGGTTAAGAATATGTGTTGCAAACTTTAATTGGCTGAGGTTTAAATTTTCAGTTTGCTTATTTTTAGTAGTGTGACTTTGAACAAGCTGCACACCTCCTAAACCTTATTTTCCTCACTGATAAAATAAGGTTATTAAAATAATACTCAGCACAGTCCTGAAGGATTGTGAGATAATCCATAAGTACTATTATAGAGCACTTTGTTAGGAAACTATTAGAGTGGTCAAAGGAAGAAATGAAGAAGCCCTGGGCAGGGACAGAAGCGATAGGTGTGGAGAAAGAACACAGAAGCAAGCCACCCTTCTGAGCTGAATTATTGGCTTGGGTAACAAGAGGCAGACAGGTTACTATTACTATATTAATCCAGGTTCCTGACCTGGACACAAGCAAGGTATTTAGCAATTTAAGATGTGTCAAATATAGAAAATGCCTGGGCAACATCCAGATGATTCCATCAAGGATACCTGGGAAAGATACACCTGGGGCTTGAGGTTAAGTGTAGGAAAGGCTCTCTTCATCAGGTCCCCTTACTGTAGTCACTTGCCACTGAACCAGCTCAGTCCTAAGGACTATGTTTGATAATGTAACCACCTCTTGGTCAGGTTTCCTGAACAACTAACCTAACTGAGAAAAAGAAAAATCAAACTTTTTGTTTGTGCCTTTAGAGCCATGTGGCTCTCAGATGTGCCTTACCATCTGAATATGGTCTCTGGACCAACTCTCCAGCTCTATAAAGTAACTTTTTTTTTAAAGATTTATTTATTTATTATATGTAAGTACACTGTAGCTGTCTCTGTCAGACACTCCAGAAGAGGACATCAGATTTCGTTACGGATAGTTGTGAGCCACCATGTGGTTGCTGGGATTTGAACTCAGGACCTTCAGAAGAGAGTAGGGTGCTCTTACCCACTGAGCCATCTCACCAGCCTCTAAAGTAACTTTTATTCATAGTTAAAAGTGGTGTTCTCAAAAAAAAAAAAAAAAAAAAAAAAAAAACTCAAATGAAAAAGGTGCTGATAATATACCACTGTAATATTGTAATCTTACAATGTCTAAATAACAAATACAAAATTTATTTGGCAGAAGACCCTTGAATTAGAAAGCAAAGGCAACATATATAGCCACTCTAGTTCCAGTCTATCACAGGTGCTGTTTGGTTTCGTTCCCTACAAAATGGTTTATAAAAAANAAAAAAAAAAAAAAAAAAAAAAAAAAAAAAAAAAAAAAAAAAAAAAAAGTGGTGTTCTCAGAATCTTAGGAACCATCACCTGGTATCACCAACCTCACTGTGCTGAGGTAGTACATGTGACACTGCCGATGAGGAGATGGGGAGATAGCTCAGCAGATAGCCTTTGTCACATAAGCACCAAGACTGCAGCAGGGTGGGGGTAAGTAAAGCATGAAGCCTGGATTTCAGATAGCCACATACATGCTGGGTAGGTATGGTGCCTGCCTGCAATTACAGCCTTAGAAGGCAGACAGGGGATCCTCAAAGCAAGCTGACTAGCAAGACTAACTTTATTAATGAGCTCTGTCTCAATGAATAAAATGGAAAAAAAAATCAATTGGACATCAAGCTTTGGCTTCCACAAATACAAGAACACTCACTCACACACACACACACACACTCTCTCTCTCTCTCTCTCTCTCTCTCTCTCCCCCCTCTCTCTCACATACACACACACTCACACATACACACACACACACACACACACACACACACACACACACACACACACACACACACACACGGACATACGTACATATGTTAAGAAAAGCTAGGGAAACATAAAAGAATCCTACCTTCATCAAGTGCTTGTTGACCCACTTGGTGAATGTTTTCTTTTGCACTCGGTCCCGTTCATCTGCAAAAGAAAAACGTGAAGAGGCTCTGACCTAGTGCTATGTAGCAGCAAGCTCCCACACCTGGGCCCTGCCCACATCCCAGTTTATCTAGAACCATTAGAAAAGAAAAGGTTGACGTTAGGTACTTCTTGTTAGAAAGATATAGCTCATTGAAACATCTTTTATTCTTTTTTTATTATGACCACTTTACAGATTGGACAGAATCACATGAATCCAAAACCTTGTCATATCAATGTCTCTTCAGCATGACAATTTGGGTAGAGCAGAGAGCACAGTGACAGATCCCCTGAATTCCTCACGACAGGCAAAAGCTACAAATAGTAGCAACAGAGGAGTGGGAAGGCTTAGGACATAGTACAGACACTACAAGTCTCTTCTCCTGCAACACTTTGCCCACCTAACACTGCTCCTCCTCCCCGTGTCCCCATTCCCACTTCCTCAGGAGCCAGCTGTGCCCCAAAGCCACCCAGGTTAGCTCCCTTGAGCATCTCTCCTAAATAACACTCTTCCTTTTTCTCAACCCCCCTCCCCACAAAACCTCTTTAACAGAAACATCAGTTCTGTCAGGACTTGACAATGACTGCCCCACAGACAACCATTCCTATGGAAGATTCACTTGAGCAATTCCCCAGAGCCAAGTCCTGGAACTGGGTGACCAGGCCTGATTCTTTCCTATTTATCCGAAGCCTGCACCATCCATACAGCACTCTATTTCAAACATCCTCACTGAGCAAAAATACATCATACATGTGGGTGAAAACAATGAAACCCATCTTTTGTACAATGAATATGCTAATAATTACTTTACATTTTTATTACATTTTATTGAGGGGGGAGACAAATACAGAGACAGACACCTTTTCCACTGACCCATTTTGCCATCTCCTTATAATAATTTTAAAAGAAAAAAATAAAACAAAATCACAAAACAAATCACCTCACTGTCCCTGACCATTCCCTGCTGCTTCTACGGACACACAGCAAATCTCACAAACCTTTCCTAAAGACTACATTCACATCACGGACAGACAGACAGACAGACAGACAGACAGGTGTCGTCTTGAATGTTGGCTGTGTATCTGAGACTACTTGGCTCCACTGAACATCAGCAACTCATCTCCAGCCACTGGCTCAGATGACTGACAAACTCCAGTCCTACCCTCATCTGCTGTCTTAACACCTCTACCCTATATCTGAATGAGGGCATACTCTGAGCCCCAGGCCTCCAAATATAAAAAGCAGTCATCTTTATCAATCTATCATACAGGGCTGGAAATGTAAGCTTAGTTGACAGAGTTCTTGTAAAGCCCTGAGTTTGATCCCCAGCACAGCATGACTGGGCATGGTGGTACATGCACGCTGTAATTGTAGCCCTTGGGAGTTGGAGATAGGAAGACTGGCCAGAAGTTCAAGATCATTTTTGGCTACACAGGGAGTTAAGAGTTTTCCAGGAGGGAGAATGTAGGATAAGCCTAGGATACAGCAGACTTTTGTCTCAAACAAACAAACAAACAAACAAAAAAGCAAAATACCTACTACCTCCTAGCTATTCTTTTCTGTGGGGAGGAGAATGGTAGGGATTAACCCCAGAGTGTCATACATGCTCATTCATGATTCACTGAATCGTGCCCTATGTCTTCTCCATGAACTATTCTTGATCTTGAACCACTCTCATGGTACCATATTCATTAAGAATTTTGAATGGTACCCCTCCCTGTGCCAGACAACATGATGGAGAATCAGTGACTGTCCTTAGGGACTCTCACTTAAATAGCACTGCTCAGCTCTTCCCATTTCAGAGAATTTCAGAAGACATGTACAAGGTTTTAATGAGAGTCACCAGTGCTCCAAAGTAACGTCAACAGCTTGCATGAAACTCTCCTAACAGAACCCCCTAGGATGAGCCACACTGTACCATGCTCGCTACTCTCCTAACAGAACCCCCTAGGATGAGCCACACTGTACCATGCTCACTCTGAAGTCCTTCCCTTCTGGGGGAACGCCCTGCCTTCTTATTTTGGGGTTTGTAATGCTTTCACTCGGGAAGAAGTTTCTCCCCAAGACTTTGTTTTTAGATTGAATCTTTTCCTGCTTTGCATGGAATAAGTCTTTCCCTATTATACACCTCAGAATTAACATATAGACCTCCCAAATTACTCATTCTAATCCTCTTGTAACCTTATATTGGGGTTGAAAGATCTGACCAGGTCACACACGGTTCTCTGGAGCTGATAAGGGCACCCATCATCTCATGAAGCGACATAACAACTTACGTTCTGTAAACAAAGTGGTGGGGTCTGCTTCTGTGTAAAGTCTACCTATTGACTCTTACTTAGGACAGTCCGAAATTTATTTATTTTAGGTCTAATCTGGTTTTAGCTTAATAGAGTCATGTAAATATTTGAAACCAAGATTCTTTACAACTTGCTCATTGTATGCCACCATTTCTAGTTCTTTTTTTAGATGCAGCTTTGGTCCACGTCATCATACTTTTTGGTCTCATCATCTGAAGACTGAATCAGAATCAGCTTCAAGCCAGTCTCTTCTCATCATGACACTCATGCTATTTACTCTCTTTGTAATATGATATTTTCTCTTCCCACCACTCCAAGTAATAGTTATTCCTTAAAATACAACTTATTTGTTCATTCTCTTACTGTCTGCATAAAAGCTTCATTAAAGACCTAATTCCAGGGCTGGAGAGATGACTCAGCAGTTTAGAGTACTGACTGCTCTTCCAGAGGTCCTTAGTTCAATTCCCACAATTCCCAGCAACCACATGGTGGCTCACAACCATCTGTAATGGGATCTGATGCCCTATTCTGGTGTGTTTGAAGACAGATACAGTATACTCATATACATAAAATAAGCAAACTATGAAACTATGCAACAAAGATATATATATATATATATATATATATATATATATATATATATATATATATATATATATATATATATATATATTTTTTTGGTTTTTTGAGACAGGGTTTCTCTGTTTAGCCCTGGCTGTCCTGGAACTCACTTTGTAGACCAGGCGTGCGCCTTTAATCTTAAAAAAAAAAAAAAAAGACCTAATTCCAAGGTCCTTCAGACTCTGGTAGTAAAAATGCCAATAACTGGGGCTAGAAAGATGGCTCCGTAGTTAAGAGCACTTGTTGATACATGATGACTTATAACCATCCACACCTCCAGTTCCAAAGGAACTCATACCCTTTTCTGATCTCTTAGGTACCAAGGATCTAAATTGTGCACAAAAATACGCGCAGGCAAAATGCTCATAAACTTAAAATTAAAAATATAACTTTGGGCCGGGCGTGGTGGCGCACGCCTTTAATCCCAGCACTTGGGAGGCAGAGGCAGGCAGATTTCTGAGTTCGAGGCCAGCCTGGTCTACAAAGTGAGTTCCAGGACAGCCAGGGCTAAACAGAGAAACCCTGTCTCAAAAAACCAAAATTATATATATATATATATATATATATATATATATATATATATATATATATATATCTTTGTTGCATAGTTTCATAAGTGCTGAAACAGGTAAGTATAGAGTATTCAGAACAAGTATCTCACCCAGAGTATCTCACCCAGTCTCTTAAACTGCTTTCTTTTACTTGCTCAACTCTTGTCTAAGAAATTTTTATATGACTCCAAAAATAGACCAATGACATAAAATGTATAGCAATAATATATTTACTGATAACAAATGATTAATAATATTTTAAAACAATTTTTGGCATATATACTTTTCTTAATTTATTAAAGATGAAAGCAGAATTACATACTAACAAGATGGATATGCTTGTTTATTTTCACAGATAGAAAGAATTAAATCTTGGCTAAATATCTGATACCACAGAACATACAACATCTTGACTATCAGAGTTGAATGACAATTTTATAGTCATCAATGCAGAGAGAACTGGCAAAGATATAGTACACAATAGCAGTATGTTTACAGTCATTTTAGAAACTACTAGAATATCTGTCCCAATCTCAAGCTAAAATTTATTAAATGATTTTTTTTTTAAAGAAATTTAAGTCTAAAAATTTCAAATAGCAGTTGGGGCTGGAGAGAATACCAACTACTCTTCCAGAGGATCCAGGTTCAATTCTCAGCACCTACATAGTAGCTCACAACTATCTGTAACTCAAAAGGCAAATATTCTAGGGCCAGAAAGATGGCTCAGCGGGTTAAGGAGGTTGCTACCAAGCCTGATGAACTTCTTTTGGTCCTTGGGATCCATGGGTTAGAAAGAAAGAAGCAACTCCTATAAGTTGACCTCTGATCTCAAAGTGTGCTGTGGAATGCACACAAGTAAGTAAAACATCGTTAAGTCATATTCTAGCTGGGAACTTGTTGTATTCCTATAACCCCAGCACACGGGAATTAGAGACTAGAAGATCAAGCATTCAAAGTCATTTTAGACTATACTAGTGGATTCGAGACCAGCCTGGGCTATAAGATTGTTTTAAAATTTCAAACAAATAAACAAATAAAATCAAACATTCTAACACAATACAAAGATATACAAATGTAATACCTACTGAGGAATAGTGGTAGAAAATAATCTTTATTTTCCACAAGCAATCCATTATTTTTCTATCAGAGCAGAAAATTTGAATGTAAAACACTGTTATTGGTAACACAGACTAAGTCTAAATCTGAGCTGAGATGTTCAGGCAGCAGGTATTGGTATTGCATGGTGTGAGGCACACACATCTGCTGTGGTTGAGCTTACTGCAGCTTCCTTTTTCACTTCTCTCTTCTACACTGAGACAACCCCTAGGACAACTTCAATGGATAAAAACAAGGAACAGAGATGGACAAGCTGCTACCTGAGGTCATACCTACGTGAACTCACAGTGACAGTTTGTGACAGAGCTGATGGAGCTAAGATGGTTTACCAGGCAGCAGTGAGACTAAAACTGATAGGATGGGGCTGCAGAGACTGTGTGCATTCAGAGCACTTGTTACTCTTGTAGAGGGCCTGGACTTGGTCACTAGCACCCCCATGATGGCTCAAAGCCACCTATAACTCCAGTGCCAGGGGATCCAATGCCCTCTCTAACCTCCTTGGGCAACAGGTACACACATGGAGCACATACATACATACAGGCAAAATACTTACACACATAAAATCAGTATTTCTTTTTTAGAAATCTGATACTTTGCCATGGCCCATCGTGTCCTTTCATGACAAGCTTGAGCCCATCCTATATCTTATAGGTAAAGGCAAATGACTAGAGATTTTAAATGCATAGGAAATAGGCTGGTGGACTTTGTTTATCTTTGTTCAGTCTCTTCTGTCCCTAATTATCATGGTCCTGACTGTGCTAATCATTCATCAACAGAATTCTGAACTTTTCACATGCTTGTCTTTATAGCACCAGGTACAACCTTTTTTTGAAGCTAGAGACCATACTTTACTTTTCCCCTTAAAATGCCTAACATTAAAGCTTTAAATGATAAATAATAAGACCTAAAACAACAAAAATAAAAACCTACATGTTTGGCCAAATACATGATTCTGACTAGTTAAAGCAACAAGAGAGGTGTAGTGGGTACCCCACATGAGATCAATAGTGGGTACCCCAACATGAGATCAGAACGGAACTGAGTTCTATGTAAGAGGCCAATTTTATACACAAACCTCCTCAAACTTTAATAAGTACTACCTGTTTGCTGGGACATACTGCCAGCTGCAACGGAAAAATTAAAGCTAGCAAAATTCTGAACTACACTTTTACTGACACCAGACTCATTTTGCTGCACTATATTATATTAACTGCCACAAAGACCAAGAACAGTCTGATTCTAATTGCAAAATAACTCACCCTAAAGACACATGTTTGCTGCTGTTTGCTTTTGAGAATTTCTTTTATAAAAATTATACATTTAGAGCAGGGTGTGGTGTCACACACCTGTCTGTAACCCTAGTATTAAGAAGGTGAGGGGCTGGTGAGATGGCTCAGCAGGTAAGAGCACCCGACTGCTCTTCCAAAGGTGATAAGTTCAAATCCCAGCAACCACATGGTGGCTCACAACCATCCGTAAGGAGATCTGGCTCCCTCTTCTGGAGTGTCTGAGGACAGCTACAGTGTACTTACATATAATAAAATAAAATAAATCTTAAAAAAAAAAAAAAAAAAGGTGAGGCAGAGCCAGGCACACGCCTTTAATCCCAGCACTTGGGAGGCAGAGGCAGGTGGATTTCTGAGTTTGAGGCCAGCCTGGTCTACAGAGTGAGTTCCAGGATAGCCAGAGTTATACAGAGAAACCCTGTCTCGAACCCCCCACCTCTCCCACCACACCACCCCCTCCCACACCGTAAAAAAGGTGAGGCAGGACAATTTTGAGTTCAAGGTCTGCCTGGACTATACAGAAAGACTATCTGAAAACAGAATATACACACAAGCACAACAAATTATTTACTGTGTTACTATCACAAGTTAGCCAATTCACAGATAGAAAAGAAAAAAGTAAACAGAATTCCTTAACCTAACCAGTTTTTTTGTTTTGTTTTGTTTTGTTTTGTTTTGTTTTCTGGCCTAATCAGTATTTTTAAAGAGTGAGATTTTTTTTAAAAGGTAGGGTCTCATAGAGCTCTGGCTGGCCTTAAACTCCCAGTGGCCCTGCCCCCATCTCCCAAGTACAGGGAATGCAGGAACGAATCAACATAATCAACTTATCTCTTAAATTTTCTAAGTAAAAGACAAGGTCACGCATTCCTTTCTTTACCTTCCACCAAATCACTAGATAGTCAGGCTGGTCTTGAACAGACAGTCCTGCTTCAGCGTTGTTGGTGTGCACACACACCTGGTTTCCTTCCCCTTAAAACAATCCACACCTAGAATCTGAGAGGCCACGCTACCCTAGTTTTCCTCCTCCTCCTCTGGCTGTTCCTTCTTTTCTGCTCACTCTTTAAATGTTTCCTCATGCTTAGTCCTTTTTCTTTTATTCTACATTATAGTTTCTTAAAGTATCTATGGACCAAAGACTATTGTTTTAGAGAGTGTGTTCATAAAGCACTTAAAATTACATGCAAAAATTTTGGTGTTATATGAATGGGGCTATAATACAAGTTAAAAATACCTGTCATTTACAACTATTTCTATTGGTTTTATCTATAACCTCTACAGTGGTAATTCCCAAATCTATATCTTCACATCAGGCCTTTAACCCAAGCACTACTCTCACATATTTAAATCGCTTCCTAAACATTTCATTCATGTCATACTCATCTGGGATTCTGCCTGTCTAGAATTAACTTTTCACGCTCGGGATGCAGCTGACTGCCCTGTTTGTCACGTGCGAGGCTCCAAGCTCAGCCCTCAGCAAGCAAGCACACAGAGAAGGAAAGGAAGAAGGGGAGGGCAGGAAGGAGAGAGGAAAGGAGGGAAAGAGGGAGGGAAGGAGGAAGCAGGCAGATAAGAAGAGAGAGAAGCAGTAAAGACCACTACTCTTTCTATAAAGATCTATTTAATATTCTAATTGTGTGGATATGTGCTTGTATAAGTGCAGAGGCCAAAAGAAAAGAGGTGTACCTCCTGAATCAGCAGTTACAGGCAGTTGTGAGCCACTTAACATGAGTGCTGGAAACAGAACGTAGGCCCTTAACCACTGAGCCATCTCTCCAGGCCCCTAAATGCTTTCCTTCTCTTTGTTCTTAACAGGTTTCCCCACTCTAAGCCACCCTTGTCAAGCTGCCTGCAGTATCTCTACCAAAACTGATCGTGTTACTGTCTGCCTTAAAATCTTCCAGGTGGTTTGATTTAGTAGTCTCAGTTTTGATTTAGTAGATTCAGAAGTTGGGTATGATGTCTCATACTTATAATCCTAGCACTCAAGAGACCGGGGCAGTAGGACTTGAGCATGTTCAAGGCTGTTTATGGTGACAAAGTAAGACTCAAAAACAAAACAAAAATTAGTAGTTATCACCTACTGAGTATCTACTTGCATATGCTTAGCACCCCACATACTCTTTCTGATGTTCAGCAGCTCTATAAAGTAGCTACTATGCTGATTTATAGAACAATAAAGCTGAACAACGACAAGCAACATGCTCAAGATCACAAGAGTCACACTTGAACCCAACTCTGCATAATGCCATAGCCTGATACTCCCATTCAGGATAGCATTCAAACTTTTAGCTTAGGATCTAAAGCTCCACTAGTGCATGATCTCGGCCTGCTATTCATAATACAATTCATCTGTGTTATATTCTAAATCATAGGTCTGTAGCCACTATGCATATTGCCTCCATGGAATTAGTACAAGCCAGCACAATAATGTGCTATGTAATCAAGGGGAAAGGAGTAACGTGAAGTGTCATGACAGGGATTCACAAAGAACATCTACTATCAAGGATAGCGATGCTGAGAAGGCTCCCATGAGGGTTTTACTTAGGATTTTAGGGAAATGGCAACTCAATGCAAATTTAAATTTTTCTTATTTCTTTTGGGTTTTTTTGTTTGTTTGTTTGTTTGTTTGTTTGTTTTGGTTTTTTGAGACAGGGTTTCTCTGTATAGCCCTGGCTGTCCTGCCTTTAATCCCAGCACTTGGGAGGCAGAGGCAGGCGGATTTCTGAGGCCAGACTGGTCTACAGAGTGAGTTCCAGGACAGCCAGGGCTATACAGAAATTTTTCTTATTTCTTAAGAAAGTCTTATTAGTAAGAATTGTCTGGAATAGTGAAAATCAAAAAGTACAGGATCAAAGTTAATTAGAGAAAAACACCAGGATTTCTGAGTTCGAGACCAGCCTGGTCTACAGAGTGAGCTCCAGGACAGCCAGAGCTATACAGAGAAACCCTGTCTTTAAAAATCAAAAAAAAAAAAAAAAGAAGAAGAAGAAGAACGGGAGGGAGGGAGAGAGACCAGATGGCTGTGGAAAGGGCTACATGGGTAAGAACACTCTGTGTGCAAGCATGAATCCTCAGCACCACATAAAGCTGGGCATGGATGCACACCTATAATCCCAGCATTGGGATGCACACCTATAATCCCAGCATTGGGATGCACACCTATAATCCCAGCATTGGATGCACACGTATAATCCCAGCATTGGGATGCACACCTATAATCCCAGCATTGGGATGCAAAGACAGGTGGATCCCAGAACTGCTCACATAGCCAGCCTAGCCAAAATGCAGGGCTCAGACAGAGATCCTGTTTCAAAAAGAAGGTGGAAAGCATAAACAAACAAATAAATAAATAAACAAACACATGCACCCACATACTTGCATACATACATATATACATACATACATGCATACGTGGGTGGGTGGATAGGATGGATGGATAGATGGATGGATGGACGGACGGACAGATGATTGATTACATAGGAGTAAAGTCTGTACTTTGTATTCTCAGTCTCCTTTTTTATGATACCCCCTCCTCTTAAGTTTGAGTATAATCTATAAAATGTTGAGTTTAGCTTAAGCCAATGGTTACTAATATTGGTCTGTAAGTCAGCCATATCAAAATCATCTGGAGAGCTTAAAAAAATTCAAATTGAAGCAAACTGACTAGGAACCATAGCTGTGCCTCTAAGAAAGCCTAACTACTGTAAGTCCGGCTTCCCATCTCAGGAAAGAGCCACAGGTCTGTGAGTAGAGTTAGGCCCAGCTTAGGGGAGAACTATCTTTAGCTACCAGACAATCTACCCAAAGGAACAAAGAGCATCCAAAGTAATTCTCCCTGCAGTGGTCAGACATAGTCACAGGTGCTGTGCCCAGACAGTCACAATTCTCCCTGCAGTGGTCAGACATAGTCACAGGTGCTGTGCCCAGACAGTCACAATTCTCCCTGTTCAGACATAGTCACAGGTGCTGTGCCCAGACAGTCACAATTCTCCCTGCAGTGGTCAGACATAGTCACAGGTGCTGTGCCCAGACAGTCACAATTCTCCCTGCAGTGTCAGACATGGTCACAGGTACTGTGCCCAGACAGTCACAATTCTCCCTGTTCAGACATAGTTACAGGTCCTGTGCCCAGACAGTCACAATTCTCCCTG